>MU127915.1:6309-41420 GCA_014904975.1 Marasmius fiardii PR-910 | reverse complement strand
GTATCTGGCGTCTCTATTCTGTTATCTCCCTCATATCCAATACAATAAAACCTTATAAAAAGACCCAAATTCGTCAGAGCCTCTGGCAGGATTTGAACATAAGAGATACGAGACTTTAGCTTCAGAACCTAGCGCTTTTCGTGCAGTTTAAGCTACGGACGGAACCTTCGATCAACGTCGAACCAGTCCTCGCACAACTAAACGCATAAGTCCACTTCTGAGGTTGTTGTTTGTGGTGTTTGTTGGGTTTTGGGTTGGTCTTCAGATTGGCCCTCGATCTAGCTTCGCTATATCTGCTTCCTCAGATTCCCACCACACTTAGCAGTTTTAACGCTTTCCTGGCTGGATGGTAAATATTCAACTAGTGAAATCAAGCCTGCCCCAAGTGGAGCAGAATTCATACTATTTGCAAACGACATCTAACATCAAATCCAATGTGATAGTATAGTACTGTGCTTAAAGAGGACAAATAATGCTTTCCCACCAACCATACCTACACACTCTGAACTATCATTTATATTTTTCCACCAACAGCGGCATCCCACCAAGTACTACATATTATTCACAGAAGCTCTTTTAGAAGATTATCTGATATGGGTAATAATTGGAAAGCAGCAAAAGATAGATGCATATAACTGCATGCACTAGGAGGAATGTCTCTGGCACCCCATGCACGTTTTTTTACTGGAGACACTCCCATGCAAGCAGAAGAGCAACAGCTATGCTAGGCTTTACAATAATTCTTTTTTGCTGGTCATGTGAAGCTGGTAGATCACAGGAAATGATGAAGGATTCTTATTTTTATTGAGACCCACCTTCATATTCTCAATGTCTGAATGGTAAAATGTATCTTGGGAGAGGATTTGCCTGCTTCTTGTCCTGTTAGACTTGTGAGTTTCAAAAAATGGCTTAAGGTGTGCCATCACCCCTTGATTAACATTGCATGTCTCACCTTGATTGTTCCAGATGGGCATTCCTTTTCACCATATGTTCATCCACATTGTACCTTTAGCACAAAAAGGACTACTGTCACCCACAACACTCTCCAGAATGGCAGGTGGTTTTCTCCTCAATAATCTAAGGTACATTCAGATGGCTTACTGTCCAAGTCCATCCCAAGATTTTTGGATCTGACTGTGTGGTGAAGATCTGTTAGTCCTCTTCTCTTGAGGAATGTTGACACAAAATTCTGAGGCTATTGTGGTGAAGCGCCAGTAGTGAACACACAGAGACGGGAGCTAAGGCTCGACAGTCGATAACTAGTCCCAAGACAAAGATGATCAATACAACCCAGTATTCTACAGAGTACAAATATGCACCTAGTCCCAAGACAAAGAGGTCAAGATGGGGGACTAGGTGACAAGTCGACCTATATATACTACTTGGCATATGACCTATGATGTCATGACCTGTATCATACAGAAACTGATAGAACATAGCAGAAACAGATAGAACACAGTGGAATAAAGATAAAAGATGGGATCCAGAGGTGAAACAAGAATGATGTCATGTATTATAGTAAAGGAAAAGAGACTGTAGGAAGGTAAAAGGAAAATAGTATGCACTTCATGACAGCTATGTTGATTCTCCACAATATTGAAGTTTGCCCACTGGTGATGGATCCAGGAACCAACTCACTTACTGGTCTTCTGTCACCACATATACAGAGCTAAGGACATTTGCTGCCTGGTTTTTTCAGCAATATGTAGTATTATATCTCTCTTGGAGATATTTCTAACCACTTTCAGGATGCTTTCTAGCAAGAAAACAATGATCTTTAATGTGTTTTTGGAGCTGCTAAAATGGCCCATTTTCTTCAAGTCATCTCTGCATATCTGATTGCTATCTGTGGCTCCCAAAATCTCCCACTTGAAGTGAGACATGCAAGAAGTTGACTGCATCAGCCAGCTCGGTGCAAGATGTTGTTTTGGATATTCCCTTCAAAAAATCTCAAATGAACAAGCTCTTGCAATGGCCAGTACATCTTTGTTGTGGTATTCAAGGCAAACGTCATGGATTCTGCATGCTATAGCACTTGCTCAGAATTTACTGCATCTTTGACTTGTGATTTTATCTGACATAAAATGTCAGGTACAATAGCATTGTCTCTGAACCCAAATTTTCAAGAGCAACTAATTCACCCAGGTTTCCCTGTGGAGCTTTCCAGCCAAGTCATTGTTGAGTACATGGGGACTCAGGTGAAGCAATGTGGAGAGCTGAGTCCAGACTGTGGCAGAGCCTGGATTAAAGCAGTTAAGGGGGGTGAGAAGTTGCCAGTGAATGTTGTAGAGAACATTACCGGGGAGGTAACAGATGCAATCACAGTCAGGAAACATCAGGAAAGTATTCACATGGACAGAGAGACTGGGTAGCATTTGACAAATATCCAGATGTGTGTATGATACTGCTCAAGTTCTGTCATAGCAATTTCACCATGATAATATATTTTCCTGTCTACTATTACTTACTACCACTAAACTGTTGCTTTTTTTTGCTTGTAGTATCCCACCAGGAGTCAAATATGCATATCTGACAGAGGTGTGAAAAATGACAAAAAACATTGTAGGTAAATTTATAGGTACAGCCAACCAGTGAGTACAAAATGTGCCAAGAAAGAAGGGATGAGCCAGCATTTGACTGTGTTATCAGCAGTCTGATGTGACTGACAATTAACAGCCATGTGAAGACAGGCCTCCCAAGATTTGAGAGGTTGTATTGGCAGCACATCGGAGTTTGAATTTTTCTCCCTTCACAAGCTACCATGACCATTGCTGCCAACAGTGGCCACCCGTTGTTGTTGTCCACAATGCTAGATAAGTCAGTACTATTGTAAATAGTAGCTCATCTGCTTTGCCTACCTTTACCTCCATTTAGAATTGATTGCCTCCATTTAGGTTCAATGCAAAACTTTACCTTACAAGCAGTGAACTCAGTGTTTACTTTGTTTGGTTTCTATTTTAAGTCTATTCAGGAGTGTCATGTAAAAAGATGAAACGAAAATGAAAGCTACTGACACCAGAAATGAGAGAGCAAAAATAGTGTAGAAGGGGTTAAGTAGTCATTGGAGGTCAGCTTAACGGACAATCATGATGGGAATGATGGGACTGTTACCAGTCTGAAAAAGAATAAATTCTTCATTTCATTACAAATTCATAAACATGAATTTCACCCTTGTTCTCATTATTGTTTCAAGAAGATTACCATGAATGGCTTGCAATTGCCTGTTTCACATTCAAGAAAAAACACTGACTGTGTACTGCCAAGGATTTGCTCATCTCGTTGAAGGGAAGGGTGACCACTAGAAGAGTATATAGTCTAAGCAGCAACACAGTAAACAAAGGAAGTATAGAAAAAAGAGTGTTTAAATTATCACATTTGTGTTTGTTAGGCAAGTTCAAACAGTCTGAGCTGTCACTGGATAAGGTAATAGATGTTTCTCCCCATGCATGTCATTGAGAGTATAGTGTGTTTGGAACTGAATATTGCTATTCCCTGTAGCTTGCCTGGCAGTTGATCTTTGCTGATCATCCTGAATATCAGCAACATGGAAAGTAGAAAGTGTCTGCTGAACACTATCTACAGATTTGCCATATGCTACTCGACCGATGATCATGGTAGGAGCCAAGCCCTGGAAAACAAGGTTGAGGTTTCTTTATACAGATCTTGAAGAGCAGACCAACACAACTTACAGACATCAGGATTGGAATAACTGAAAGATCAACAGGACCAAAACCACTTTTAGACTCCCATATGAAGTCTTCCACCACAATCATTATGAGTAATGCACCTGCATATAGCAATACAGACTCGATTCTGATATTCTGTGGTTAGTATTGGTAATGCAGAGAAGTGATCTGTACCTACATTATGGCAATAATGTAATCAAGACTTGCATGTCTAGCTGTCTCTTTTGCCAGCTTCCTTGCTTCATGAGTAACCCACCAAATTCGTCCTCCTTTGCCAGATGTGTCGGTAAATTCCAGCATTTCTGCAACAAAACATCGAGTAAAACCTACCAGTCATGAATGTCAAAATAATCTGAAAAACAACTGTTCCAATCAAAGCTCCTCTATCAATTGCAAGTGCTTTATCCTCAAGAGCTATATTTTGCTGCCTGGAAGAAGTGCCAGATGCAACTATTGCAAGAATGGTACATCCCAAGTCAATGCCTTTTCAATAATTAGATAAGACTGTAAGCAACAATGAGAGAAACAAACCATTCAAAATCAAGGCAGTAAATGCAAGTGGATACAAGATACATTTGTTAGAGCCAAAGATAACATAGCAGCGGTGAACCTAAATCAAGCATTAGTGATTCTCAGATGGTGTCCTTCAAAGGCATACCAGCATTATATCAGCCACTGAGCTATAAGTAAAAATCTATTGGTTAGTTTCAAAATGGTAATTGAATGAGGTTACAACTATACTTCATAAGATTTGAAATGATATCTAAAATCCCACTAGAAATGAAGTCTAGGTTAGTACAAAACACAAAGTTAACAAAATGGTGTTTGCTTGCTCAGCAGAAGTTTTTCCATTATCCCCTTCAAGATACTGGAGGAGGGAAGCATGATTTGTTGTTGTTGCTCCATGAAATTGAATAAGAGCTCCTCGGGGTGAATGCCCAAGTATAGACACTAGTATAGAGAGTCGCCAGGACAAAGAGTGTTATGGAACTTCCTTTATATATTTTATGGGCAGAATTTCCATGGCGGAAGAGGACATGAGCTGATAGCCCAAAAATAACACAGTAGATCCCTATAGTCAAAACTGTTATGGAAAGGTATTCACAGTGATAATAGCATATTTGCATACCATAGAGAAAGAACAACACCTTTGAAAAATACATTCAGCAAGATTGCCTTCTGATAACCAGAAATTACAAACAGAAAGGGTGGAAATTGGTTTGACTATGATGTCCTGTGCACTAAGAAAAGGTGCCAAGGCTGCTTCAAGGCCATTTGTAGAAGACATTGTTGAGGCAGAGACTGCTTGTAGAAATTGTGAGAGATGCTAGAGGATGGGGGAGGGTTGGAGTGAGGGATTAGTATAAAGCCCAGAATGGCTCTTAAATCTGCTTTGAACCTTGCCAACCATCAGATTCAGGATTCAGAACCTATATTGTTTGTCATGTGTATTGCAATCTTTGGAGTACTATCAATGTGTTGATCACTTATGTTGACTCTGATCTCTGATCTTCCCAGTAACCTTGGAATTGAAATGCCAAGGTAGTACAACAATATGGAGGCTGAATATCATTCTCAGTAGTGGTTACAAGGCCTCTCTATCACTCAGGATGCCTGGAAGATGGAAGTACATAACAAAAAGAACATCCAACAAGGAACAATTGATACTGGATTGAGGCAGCAGTTAAAGCACCAGTCAGTTTGTTGCAAGTGGGAGGTGGCATGTATATACAAAAACTCCTATGTACATATCAATCAACTATCACATTCTAAAGAGCATAATAACGGTTAGCTGCCATCAGGTCATTCGAGGTGACAAAGGACATTGATCTGAGTACTATCAGGTATATGTCGCAGTTTCATGCCAGTTTAATGATATGTCACCCCAAGTCATCAGTCAATGACCTGCCTGATCAGGGGCTGACCCCATGCACTACTGGGTATCAGTGATTATCAACTCATTTCTCGTGGGGCTTGACATGCAGTGGCAAGTCGATTGGTATTTGATTGAGACACAAGCCCATCAATCTCGTACAAAGCTACGTAACTTATCCTTCTTGTTTCCTTCAACATAGATAGCGGCCCTCACCGTAGACGACTGCCGGCAATTTCACCGTCTATGGGATTTAAAAGTGTCAAATAAATTACCGCGCACACATAACTCAGTCAACACCTTCACCGTATGCAAGGGGAAATGACCAGTGAGATTGACAGGTGAATTCTGATGCCGGCCGATACAGCTTTCTTCTGCCTAATCTGATCATTTGGGAAAAGTCGACGTTGGTCGAGGACTGCAATTCAGGATTAAAGAAATGGTCAGTTTGTTCTGAACTGGGTGGTTGATCAAGATCATGGACAAGTGTTAGGTGAGTTGACATTGCACTGAGTAATCAGATTCCTGTGTTAGGTCTCACCGATACCAACTGTATAGGCATTGGTCTTCGGTTGCAGGAAATATCTCAACAGTCTCCGCAGATGCTTCGACGGGCAGGAGCCTTGAAGGCGCCTAATGGATTTAGGCACATGAGCATGCTTCCTTTCACTTCGCACTTTTCACTGATGGGCGAATATCCGGGCCACCCGCGTTCCAGAAGAGGTCCGAGATCTCATGTGAAGTTAGTTTGTATTGAACCTCCTAACTGGGATGAGACCCTCGCCATCCGAGTCATGGGAAGGAAGGCCGGTTCAGGTAGGCTCCATGTTATTTGATCAGTTTGGTGATTGGCATTCGACGCTGATTTTCGGTAATGACAGGTTGGGCTGCAGACAAAGAATCATTGCCACCAGCCGTTGGCTATCAGTTGATTAATAAACGCAAGTAGCAAACCTCAAACTCACCCTACAGCATGTCGTTTCGAACCGATACACTGTTCTTTTCTCTCACTTTATATGTATACTCAGAAGTCTCTCCTGTGTCATTATGTTCTTTTTGGCCCTGAATCCTGAACATAACGTACGACATCATACATTTTCACGTCATTTTCGGGTTACCTGTCGGTACGGCTCAGCCATGAGGTCAAACTGTCAATGTCTCTGACTTCAAGTTCTAACTTCAAGTCCACAGTCATCTCGTCGCTGCCTATCATTTGACGATGATGAAAAATGAATGTCAGTGACTGTCAATGCTGATACGTCTGCTCTTCAATACACCCATGACTGAGAGAATCACCATCAAAATAACAGTTTATTGAGTATTTAAGGTGCTAGCAGCTCGGCTAACAACTTGAGAGTTGTTCGTTCTCCCTGGTTCTACTGCTTTAACCGTTGATATTACTACTAGGCCTCAGCTCCACCGCCCTCTACTACCCTGTGATACTGTACATGACTCTGAACACTTGAAAATACATTTCTCAATGTCCCAAGTGCATATTGGTACTCGAATGAATGCTCCCATCAAGTGATGTGAGTGTGTTCAGAACTCCAAAAATATGGGGAGAATTCAGGTTCTGGGCCACTATGGGAGGTTCACAATATATCCCAGCTGGGTAATGAGGGCACCCGCAACGAAACTCCTGTAGCAGTCTAAAAATTCTCACTCCATGGACTATTGTACGTAGGGAAGAAGCAATATGTGAAACAATGATAGTTCATGAAGCTAATTTACCCATTTCCTTGACCCACTTTTCAATTTCACAGTAATGGGATCTGCAATTTTTTATTGATAAATACTACTGTTAATATCTCTCAGACAGTGCAACCCAGAGCAGTTAAGCTCGAGGAAACATATCACCGGGCTTTTTGCTTTCACACATCACTGACTAGCCTGATAAATGATTGAAAAACAGCCTATCAGACACTCTCATTGCTTTCGGTTCCTCTCAAGAAGGCCGTATTTGTGAGTTATTATACAGGAGTTTTAAGAGAAGATTCAACAGCCCGCTACCCCGTCCGTCCAGGTGAAAGCTGAGATTCTATTCAAGAACCTTGGTGTGCAATCCTTCTTTCGACTTTCTTTTTGACCTTGACCCAAATTAATAGTGAGGCTCTTTACATAACTTGAAGCTATCGAGTGGGGCCTTTTGGTATTGAGAGGTGGAAATGACATTAGTTGTGCCGATCCTCTTTATTTTCATCAAAAGATTAATAGCCCCGAACGTTCAGGGTAATCAATATATGTATCCCCGATTCCCGGAAATATTATACTACGTCAAGGTTTAACCGATCTTCCGAGTGCTGTGCACCATGCTCAGGTTGCCATGAGGGACCGAGTACCTACGGACTTCGGTGACGGCGGGCACGGTGAAACTGATGCAAACGCGTGGTACTTCTAAGTTCTCTCGCTTTTCTTCTTACTCCCATCACTGTGTTGTTGGCACCGGGCACTGACATGGCCCCAGATTATACTGAAAAGGGCAGAATGAACGTCGATACGAACTCGACTGCCAAGAATGTACATTCTCCTTTTCTGGGCCCTGGGAGTTCCAAAAGTAAGTGAAACGAAGGACCCCATGCCTGCCTCCGAGTCATGGTAGGCTTAAACTCACTTCCTTCACTAACATAGACTCACCCGGACTGGCTGAACGCCGGAGAAGCGCCTTAGAGGTGGAGAATAGCTCGCAGGTAAGGTCTCCTTCATCTCAAACCTCTACAGTGGCCAAAAAATCCTTGTCAGCAGCAGCCCACTCTCCAAAAGTCGTGGGATATGATTTTGAACGCGATTGAGAACAGCGATGAGGACGTCGCAAAGGGTTACAAGGAAGACATCGATACGCTTTTAGTCTTCGTGAGTTTTTTGACCCAAACTCTGGCGGCTTTCGCCTGACTTGCCATGCCCCTCATCCAGGCTGGTTTATTCTCTGCAGTGGTCATTGCCTTTGCCGTGGAGTCATACCAGTGGTTGCAGGAAGACCCTGTTGATACAGCTGTCGCTCTCCTCACACTAATTTCTCGGCAGATCGACGGTCAAGCTCCTAACAGTCCTCCCGATAATAATCCGTTCTTGGCGTCGGCCTCAGGTCGTTCGTATCAACACGTTCTGGTTTCTCAGTCTCATCCTTGCACTGATCGATGCCTTGTTCGGTCTTCTGTGCAAGCAGTGGCTTCGTGAGCATCATAGACAGATCAACACACGTACCCCAAGCCAGGCTTTAGCTCTTCGTTGGATGCGTAATCAAAACTTTGAGAGCTGGCATGTTGCTAAAATCCTGGCATTACTCCCCCTCCTCCTGGAACTGGCTCTCTTTCTCTTTCTTGCTGGGTTACTAGAGTTGTTAGGGCTTCGGCATAAAATTCCCTTCGCCTTTGCCATGGGAATTGTGGGAGCTGCGGTTTTGGTTTACATCGCGACCACCGTATTACCTGGCGTAAGTATAATCCAACAAGCCCTTCAGATTCATCCGGACATCCACGGGTCCATGTCACCGTCGGATATCATTGCCTATCTACCTCCAATCCAGCTCGTATGTCCTTACAAATCACTGCAGCCCATGGCTTACCTTCCGGCTTCTTGCGTCCATCCTTCACCTTCTGGGGTTTAGCCATATTGTAGGTTCCTTCTTGGGAAAGAAGTTCGGCGTTACCAAGAGCCAACTAAACTTGCTTGACTCGTATGTATATGAAAACATACATGCCCTTTCGAACTGGCCCTCCCTCGACCTCATGATTTTACAACAGTTCACAAAAATCAAACATTGTCTGGATATATACGAGCTGGAGGGATTTCAGTGGCTGGTGAAGGAGATTCAGGATATCCCCTCGATGCTCAGATGTCTTGCTTCATTAGACAGTTCACTGCACATTGCAACCTCTGCCTCCAGACCAAGATACGTCATCACCTTCTGATGGGTGAGCTTGTACCATCAGAGTCGCCTTCAGAGCCCTGGGAAGCAGTTTCAGCAGACTTCATTGTCGAGCTTCCTGAAGGCCACAGCTATGATGCAATCTTTGTAGTGGTCAACATGCTTGGCAAGTGCACACACTTCATGAGGACCCACACCACTGTTACAGCTGAAGGTGCACCCCGGTTGTACTACAGTGAGGTTTGGAAGCACCACAGAATGCCTAGATCTTTCTGCTCTGACCATGGCCCTCAGTTTGTTGCTGAGTTCATGAGAGAGCTTTGTCACCTGGCAGGAATTTGGCAGGAGTTGTCCACCACCTATCATCCTCAGACAGATGGACAAACCAAGCATGTCAATCAAGAACTGGAGCAGTGTCTTTGACTATGGGTTAGCAAACACCAAGATGACTGGGATGAGCTTCTACCCTCTGCTGAGTTCTCTTACAACAACCATGTTCACTCATCCACTCAGCAAACTCCATTCATGGTCGACATTGGTCAGAATCCTCAGATGGGCTTTGAGCCCAACCTTCACTCTTCTATCAAAGATGTCTCCACCTTCATAGACTGACTCTGAGCTGGCTGGACTGAAGCTCAAGCTGCCTTGACCAAGGCCAAGAATGAGTACACACAGTACTACAACCAGTGTTGTATTCCTGCTCCTACCTTCAAGCCAGGTGACAAGGTATGGCTTGACTCCTCCGATATCTGCACTACATGTCCATCTCAAAAGCTTTCTCATCATTGGTGGGGACCCTACACTGTTGAGAAGGAAGTTGGTAAAGGCACATACAGGCTCAAACTCCCCCCATCCATGAAATGATGTCACCCTGTCTTCTCTGTCATCAAACTCAAGCTCTCTAAACCTGACCCTATTATGGGTCAAATTCCCCCCCCCCCCCCCCCATCCAGAACCAGAAGTTATTGATGGCAAGTTGGAGCACTCAGTCGAGAAGGTGATAGACAGTTGTTTCTGGAGATGGAAGATGCAGTACAAGGTGCAATGGGAAGGATTTAGGCTAGAGGATAACACTTGGGAATCAGCTGAGAATATGACTCATGCTCAGGAGGCAGTAGCAGACTTCCACAAGCTTCATCCAGGTGCTCCTTGACACATCAGGTCTCTCTCAACCGCTATCGTGCCTCCTATGTGGATTACATGGTTTACACAATTTTACATAACTTCTGCAGATATACTAGCTACAGAAGTAAGGAAATTGAGTACTAGAGAGAGGCTCAATCTGCTAGTAAAAGAATAGGCACAACTAGAGTCCGCTATATTCATGATAAAGAATATACTATGAACAAGAGAGAGCCAGGGCATACTTCTGAAAACTGTAGAAAGCCTGCACATCTGTGGAAGTGGCAGGAACATTTGTTTTCCACACCAACTAGCACCAAAGTCGATCAAGAGCAAGATGGAAGGGGAATAGGAACAATGAGCAAGTAGGAAGTTGACTACTCAATGACGGGACAATAAACAGGAAGATCTGAAGTGACTTCTGAAGTTCCAGAGACTATTGCGGGATTGCTGCTGAGCACATCAGACAGCTGATAGATGGCATACCAGTTGCACGGCGCTGTACTCTGGCATCAAACTTCAGGTTGTGGTTGTTGACAGAAGGGGAACTGTGCATGGTGAGTCTTTGTTTGGATTCCTTCCCTTCTCTTCCTGGTTTACAGTTAGAGTTATCATGGGCAAGCTCCAAACAGCAGCTGTTTTTTTGTGTAACATCAATTTCTAGACACTCACAGCAGTTCTTTTCTATCTCTCCACAGGCCTATTGCCTCCCCCACCCCCCTTGATATTGGTCAGCCAGCTATTGAACCTTCACAAACAATTTTTTGAGGCCTTTATCAGAATGGATAATTCAGAGTTTGTGCCATCTATAGTAAAGAGATCTCATTGGGATCCAGAATGACGATAGGGGTTAATGCTCAAACATTAGAACGGACTATTAAATGTATCCAATTTCTTGCAACAATGTTTGAAAACAGGAACTGCTTTAAGTGGCAGCCTGTCAAAATCCCTTCATCTGGTGGGAAGGTCTCAAGTAACAGGCAGATTATGATTGAAAGGGATTAAAGCGTATCTGTAACGCGATTTTCTGAGTTAATCATTTTCAGACATCTCCCCCCCACTAGCTCAGCACGCTTTCCCCCATTAGTGTGGATTCTCAGAGGAGTCCGAAAGTTGTCATCAGGCCGACGGTTGTAAATATGCTCCAGAAGTTGACGTAAAGGGAAAAGTATATACAAGCAGACCCTACCACTTAGCCTAGCACTGTTTGATAGCCACAAGTCTTCAACTACCAATTTTGTTGCAGGTGAAATATCCAGAACACCACTCAGAATATTCCCCAGTTCTCCATCATGAAATGACTGTGGCATACAGGAGCCTTCATATGCAGTAGAGACAGGTGAGTCCAAGAAGCTTTCTAGCATGTCGAGCCTGTTGCTTTGGCATGGTATCCACTATTCTGGTCATGGAGGCACCGCCATATTATTACCCAACCCAAGCTCTCCTCCTTACCCTTCAGTGCAGTTTGCTGTTTTGAGTTAAGGTCAATCACACCCTTGAGTTGACCAGCAGGCAGCCGCGGAAATTCTTTACTGCAGTATTTTGACGGCCGCACAAACTGGGAGCAATACAGATAGATAAATCTCAAGAACCGAAGAGATGTCTGATGCTGCCGTTTGATTCATTTGTTTGAAGCATTCGTCATCATGATGAGAGTTAAACCTAAGCAGATTAAGCTCAAAACAAGTCTGAGAAGGACCTCACTTACCCCAAGGTTGAGCAGACTTTAAGCATACTAGCAGGTCAACCCAGCTTTGAGCAGTGCTAAGCTAAGGTAGTTGTATGAAAATTGCAACCTAAGTGAATTAAACAGCTTAAAGCAGCTTAGCATGGTTGTGAATGTCAAAATGCATAAAACAAAACAGTGACAGAATGAACCATTGACCCTTGAGGTAACTAATGCTTGGTGCAAACAAACACTTTAACTACTTCATTATAATAGACTTGATAGAGATTCAACATTGAGATATAATACTTATCTCCAAAATGAAAAATTTACCTCACACTTCAATGATCCTTCAGCACTGTTCTGCTAGGTTACAGTATTCTGGCAAGTTTTAGTTTAGGGTTCTGGATATAAAAATTTTGAAGTCTCTAGTTTCCTTTAAACCACCTTTAGCTTGGGGTAAGTGAGGCTTCTTCTTAAACTTGCTTTAAGCATGCTTAACATTGATTTGATCCTCTCCTTGCAATGACTAATGCTTTAAACAAGGAGTGGGTGTGGGAGTGGTGGCCATATGTGCAGCGAGACCGAGCGTGCGCTCATGGTTCTGAGGCACGCGTTGACTATGCCTAACTATGCCGAAGACTATGGGAGGAAGGAATGGTATAAGACTTAGCCTTCATTCTGTAAAGGAGGCGAGCGATGCCTAAAACGGCTATCCTCCCGATTGTGATTAGCGTTATTTTGATTTACGTTAGGAGATTAAGCGAAAGGGATCAAAATGATCGAGAGACTCTCAGTGAGCGTAATCAGAAAATGCAGGAAAACGACACAAAATATAAGGGAGCGCAACGAAGGCAGTTGCGGTGCTTCTAGATCTCAACTGCCTTGTTTCTTGCACCGCCCAATTGCTCGATCATTTCACTGAAACCGCTGTCAAACAGTCTTCCGCCATTTCCTTATTTTTTGCTATCGCAAACAGAGTGAAGGTGGTTCTGATCGAAGCGGAGTTGGGAACACAACCGTATATGGCGGAGTCGCTAGATGCAGTTCTAGTCTTGAATGACAACGACAAGGAACATATGCTCTACAAAGACCTTCGATTCTCGTGCCGAGCCTGGAAAGAAGAGCGCTAAGTACGGCGAATCCAGTTACATAATTGCCTGCCAGTGTACGACAACTAATAGCACTTTGACGGGCCATCCCGTCGCGCGGCGGCCATGTGATCTGTCAAGCTTGTCAAGTCGAGTCCTATCAATCAGACTGTGTCAGTGTCAAGGCGGAATTTAGGTGTTTGGGAGTGCGAAAGGACTTCGTCATTTTGGGGCCCGACTTACAATTTCTCACCGGCTGTCGCCATGTTCATCTTTCATATGTAGCAGACTTCTCCGTTCCATAGTAGGTCCGACCCCCGTGGGAGTGACGAACAGGACGTAATTTGGGTCACTGATGGAGGCGGTGAGTTTTGTGGTTGTGAGATAAGGCTTTCTCAATCGAAACGCGGCGTAGCTAACGTTATCATGAGGGCGAATTATAAGAATTTGAGAGACTACTTCTTGCTTGATATCTGGGATTCGGTGAGGAAACCAGAGAATAGTCGCGTCAGGTTAGAGAAACACCAGCACGTAGACACTTTGGGCAGCTGCGGCGCTCGACATATTAAATCGAACGCGGTACGAACTCCACGGTGTGCACCGGTGCTACTGGCGGAACCGGTCAAATTATAATTGGCACGTAAACTCGACGCGCCGCGAACTGGCGTCCGAGGATGAGGGGCATACAAGCTCAGGGTTCCATTGGCTTTCAGCTCTGCATAGGGATAAAACGTTCTGGAGCTACGGTAGCTACGCTAGATATTTGCAGAGACTTTGAACAACAAACTGGACTCTGAGTCAGCGATCCGAAATACGTTTTCAAACTGTAAGAATAGCTACTAAGAGTCGATATAACCATCCATTCCGAGCGCGGGTCGGGGTATGTAGTAATGAATTCTGTGTGCATTCTTATCAACCTTCGGGTTTCTTTATCGGGCACGCACCTACACAGACTGGAAGGTTTGCCAAGTTGTTGGTTTGGTCCCAGGTAAGTGCAGTGCTTCAACCTGCTTTAACGTGAACAAGGATTGATTTAACATGCCAAGGACGAGCATGCAGGGTCCAAACGCCAATAAAACCCCCATTCTTCCTATATTGCTTGATTACTGTAGAGCATTCTAGATACATTGTAGAGTATAAAAAAACATGCAATAGACAATGGGCTCCCTCATCAATTTGCCCGAATCTAAGTCAATCTTACCATTCAGTGAAATTGCAAACTCATTTAATCACTTGCCTTCAGAACTCCAACACTGTACCTTCCATACCTCCCTATGATTCTTCCCAAGCTGTTCACCAGTACCCCCACTGTTCTTGCAGTCACTACTAACGGTAGAGTTACCAGCGGGAATCCCGACCCAATCCAAGTGCATGCATGTCTCCACGAGCCATCGAGTGCTGCTGCGCCGTCCGTAACATTCATGACCGGCCTATTGAAACCATGCAAATTTTGGGTACCCTGTCACCTCTGAAAAGTAGCGATGTCGATCTTAGTCCTCTGTGCTGAAGTAAAGGGTGGGTAATTAAGGTCACATTTCTAGCACAGATGCTTGATTGTATATTCTGGATGGTGCTGCTGCTGATTTGGCATGATGGAAGCGAAGAGGAAAATCACTGTAAGTATTGCATTTGTCGTGTATGGGCCTTTATTAAAAGCTGGCCAATAGACATTGTCATCGGTCGAGATCGGAGCCCATATGATCCCTAGAGGTCAGTAATCCAATTACCGTCACAGGTCATTCACTCATTTGCCACCTTTCTTTGGATACTCGAATGGAAGCCTCTTTCTCAGGAGTGTCAAACAGTCATGTCAGAACAACTTGCAATCCGTAATATCTGGTGCTTTAAATAGCTCGCGTTGTGGAGATGAGCGCCCTCAAAGGCCGACGGGGGAGATAAATTAAGCAGAAAATATCCAAGTTTACGCTGAGAACTCGGAGCAGATCAGGGGAAAAGAGTCTAGATGGTAACGAGAAGCTCATCCAGGATTCACCATCAGTGTTCAATCAATTATCGATCATCGATCAGCGCTCAGCGCTCAATTGCAGTGGCATAGTTCCTACAAGGTTGAGGGTAACACATGCCAAACGTCCGGTGATCGTGTATCTCTCTCTTGTACCTAACGTCCAGGCTCCCAGTGAACTCAGTCACATGTCCTGGAAGCTCAGACGACGAGGGAGAATTGAAATTGACTGACTACCAACTTTCATGTGGGGCTCATATCCTAACCGTCTCTCCCTGACTTTGCTCGTTAAGTAAATCCTGCATTTGAGCCAGTTTCCATGTGGATTATTTATAGCTCAAGATATCATGAACTCCCAGGTTTGTTCTGACACTGCGGATCATTCATTCAAAAAATTATGTCCCATGAGCTGTGGGAGGCTAAAATTTCTCTGATATCAGGTCCAATCTTGATTGATGACAATGTCCACTGGCCAGCTTTTCGTATGGTCTCCTTTCAATAAAAAGCCATGGCATGATTAGGTTTCCGCTCTCTACTCCCATAATGTCAGACCAGCAGCAGCATCCAGAGAACACAGTTGGGCATCTGTTTCAAAATGTCATTTACATTCCAATAATGATAAACTCTGTGCGTAAACCTTTTTTCTTGAATAACAAAGAACGTCGGTTTTAATTCCTGGGTTATTAGTGCCAACTATTTCTCTATGGTCTTTACATCCCCATTTTCAGATCTGCAATAACAGCCTTGAAGAAACGTTCTCAATCTCCAGAATCTCGATTTCATATCGTCTCGTTATACCTGTTGTTCATTCTGGTGACAGTGAATGTACCTTTCACCCTCGCATGTGATATTTTGAGCAGCAAGCTTTTTCTTTTGGAGTGGGAGAGTTTTGAGGTCACAAAAAGGGATCTGAATCCAGTGATAGGCTTGAAGTGAGTGTTTTATATTGGCGTTGCTATTCAAGGGTTATTGGGGAAAATGTATTGACAAACCTCCTTCAAATCACAAGGATTTGTCAATATGTGATCTTGACATCAGTTTTGTGAGTATTACATCATGATTTAGTTACCAGAGAGTGTGTTTTTTGACTTAGTTTTGGTTTGGGACTATGCTTTAGCTTCATTGCAGATAGTGTAATGGTGTGTTCACATCCAATATTCAGTTTAGGCGAATTTCCATGTGTTGTTGATATCCCCCCCCCCCTTCAATCAGGTCTTCCGATTCTTTGTTATTTGGGGGTATCGGAGGATATACATGGCGGTACCAATTGTCATATTTGCTTTGATAGATGGTATGATACCACCTCTCTCAGGTTCATTTCCACATTCATAACTCCATCTAGTATTGGGAGGCTCAACTGCAATCATAACTGAGCTTTTCTTATATGTAAAGCCTTCTGAGGTCAAGACGCTGGCGATTATAACCAACACTGCCATGAGTGTTAATGGGTTTCTGAACCTTATGTTGACCCTGTTGATTGGTGAGAGACCAATTTCCATATTGGCACCTAACTACTAAGCCAGAAGTCTTCAGCTGCCAGAATTTGGTTGGAGACACACAGAAATGCAGACCTGATGAGGAATAAATGGCCAACAAGAGGAATTAACACCATTATCGCGATCCTGTAAGGGCTTACTATGAATATCGCTCTTTCTATGGTATGCGGAAACAAAGTTTTATTATCTAGACTGGAGTCCGGGATAATCTATGCTGTCACTTTGGTAGCGAGTGTTATCACCTGGGCCTTTCCATCAAATGGGACACAGGTTGATTTGGGTGGTGTGATGATTCAGGTTGCAGTACGTTCAGCCTTGCCCCTCCCTTCCGGAGCTTCATTTTATGTCATTCTTACATCTCCCTTTATCTCAAAGGGTATAGCTCCGACATTGATTGTGGCTCGGGCCAATGCCAATCGACGTCGGAATCAGATTTTCACGAACTCGAATGAAGTAAACACTGGGGATGCCGACGTGGTTACACCTGACGAAGTCCTGGCGCCGGCCCAAACAACACATTTTATCTCGTTGTCCAACTTTTCCAAATAACATGTGCAAGAGATACCTTTACCTATGTACTTTACTGTCCCCAAGACAACTTACATGACTTGATTTATGATCATCCCAGTCTGGCAGGAGGTCCCAACTGTTCCCAGCTCAAAATGTACAAGAAAATCCCTTTTATTTCCCTTCTTCACCATCACTCATGAATGTGAGTAAGTTCGTGCTAAACCGATGCACATTGTCAGGTCCCAGGAATCCTGCCGTCGCATAGATTTCTCTTACAAACTCAGGCCTCAGGGGTCGCGACCTGTCACTCAATAACTGAGTACTGAAGGCAGTTGAGTCACAGATTCAATTCAAATTCACCACAATATGTGGTGCACACACCTCAACTCAATCTCAACCCCAACCTAAATTTATGCCCAGAACCCAGAGTGAATTAAACCAGTAACCCTATGACATGAAGAACAAACCCCGGCACCAGATATGTGTTTAGCCACTAGGCCAAGGGGTTATTTAAAGCCTCCTGATAGGTATTGTATACAGTAACGAGTATATTATATGAGTTATAGATTCTGTACGGTGAGCTTCTTAGCTCCACGAATTTCACATTCAATTTTACTCAATCCAACTCTCCGGGTTGGGGTTCGGGCTTAGTACCAAACCGGTCCTGGCCAATTGTGGAGATCGAGTTTGGTTAATTCGGCAGCGGGATTGGGCTCTTTTGCCTTTTGTTCATGTGAGACATAGCCAAGACACGGTAGCGGAGTCGTCCAGCTGTTTTCCTTCGCCTTTGATTGCTCGTTGTTGCCGTCCTTGGTTGAAGATGTCTGTCACCGCGACCTTACATGTTGGAAGAAAAAATCCATCCCGTGGTTTTGGTCGTCTGACTCCGGCAGTGAGCACTGTCACGAACGGCGTTCCCTAGGTGCAGGAAGTTTTGGACTGGACATGTTGTCGATGGAAACCTGTGGCTTGTCTTTGATTTTTCGAAGCTACCCGCTGTTGAATTGCTTCAAGGGAGTCTCGAAGACTCATACATGGCTGATTGGTTTTGCAGGTTGTCTGGGTGGTCTTTCTTTTACATCAGACCGGGCTACAATACACGTTCCAAATCGAGCTGAGTAGGCGTAAAATATTAAAAAAAGCTTTCGTTGTTTGAACAGTTATTCTCGCCCTTCGCCTCCTCATTTGCAGAGAGCATTAGTCACTAGTCACGAACTCTAAAGACGTATGCATGAACTCAATCATGCATTTACTAGAAAGTTGAACTGCTTAGGACTGACGACATCCAGCCCCTTGTTAAGGAGTCACAATCCAAACCCAGCACAACCGTGGCAACGCATTCTTCGCCCACTTTTGATTTAGAATTCATGGACAACGAGGAAACCGGACTGCCGTCGAGAGCGAGTTACAACTAACGCGATGACGATTCAAAGCGGCCGCCGCTGACCCGCCATAAATTTCGCCCAATACTCTTTCCCCTTTTCCTTTCACGGCATGTCTTAAAATCATCACACTGACATCATCCTGATCCTTCAAAAATGATATCGGTGACAACCCAGCCGGTAAGCCTATTCTCCGAGTGTTCGGATTACTTAGCTTACCGTAGGATGTTTCTGGTTCGGGACAGATTTGGTCCGCTGAATGCAAGGTACACACAGGTTCGGACAAACCTCTTGGAGGCAAGTGAAACTGGACCATCAAGTGCCAACTCCAAAGAAGCAAAAGGTACCCCAAACCGCCATAGTGTATTGACCGGCCTAACTCCGAAAATATAAGGGACTTTGTCTCTTAGCCCTCTCTCCCCCTGCGTGATGACTACGTAGATATGGGCGTTGAGGCAGTTGTTCGTAGTGCCATGGATTTATTCAAGGCGAACGGCATTTTGAAGTTTCATCCTCCCGATGCTGTAAAGATGGATGTGAAACGTGGATAGCGCTCATTCCGATAACCCAGGACCGGAGGTCATGTCAGTTCACTGTAGATGACAAATCATTAGGGTGGACAGCTGCTCCGGGAATTTCTTTAAAACGCAACATACTAAGGTATCATCATCCTGCCTTTTCTCGTGTTCCTTACTGATACTTTTCTCCTTATCCCTTGCTATCATCATGCCGGAAGATCAGCAAGACTTACATTTTCCAGAATATCTAGCCCAGGACGTGTTTAGAGACATTGTTATAACTCCAATCCTGATTAATTCGGTGTGCTAGACCTTTTTTTATTGGTATACTAATTTATGCTTTGTTTAGTGCCATCTCTTCCTCTACGGCCTTTACATCTTTATTTTCAGAGTCGCAATAAGCGCCTTGAAAGAGCGCCCACATTCTCCAGAGCGTCGATTTCATGTTATCTCATTGAACACCCTGTTTATTCTCGCAACGGTGAACGTTCCTTTCAGGCTAGCCGTCGATATCTTCTTTTGTAAACTCGTCTTTTGGAAGTGGGAGGGGTTGGGCTTCCTGGAATATGTCCTGACCGTCGTTCCTGGGTATCACAAGGATAGGTCAATTTGCGATCTTAGTGTTAGTTGGGTAAGTATGGAGTGCCTGAACTCAAATTGGGTTTTAACTCCTCCTCCTCTTCATTTAGCCTTATCACCGATAGCATAATGGTGTCATATAATTGTTGTTTTCAGGTGGATGCTCTGCTTACACTCCTCCCAATCAGGTCTTCCGGTTCTTTGTGATTTGGGGGTATCGAAAGATATACGTGGTGATACCGATGATGGCTTTTGTGTTAGTAGATGGTACGACACCACCTTGTACTCTTCCTCGGGTTGACTGACTTCTGACTTTATCCAGTTGTGGGGGTCTTGTGTGCAGCTATTTCAGCCTCACAAGCATCCTTAACGGCGACGATCATTGCAGATACCGCCGTCGGCATAAACGCATTTCTAAATATTGTGTTGACGGTGTTAATTGGTGGGAGACTATTTAGATCCTGTCACCTACCTGCACTTAACCGCCCGTGACCGTAGCTGTAAGAATTTGGCGGGAGACACACAGAAATGCAGATCTTATTGGCGGTCTATGGTCGACGAAAAAAATTAACACCATCATCGCGGTTGTGTAAGGCAATCTTTAACATCTCTTCTTGAACTAGCTGAGGAAATCTCACTAGGTTGGAGTCTGGTATACTCTACGCCATAGTCGTTATAGCATTCATTGTTTGTAATTCTCTACCAAAAGGGCCCGTTCTGAATGGAATAGTTGTTCAGGTTGCAGTACGTTTGAACACTTTTCACCCATCCAATTTCTTCTGTGATCTTATCAAGTCTCACCTTGTTATTGACAGGGCATAGCTCCGACTCTGATTGTAGCTCGTGCCAATTCTCATCGCCGTAGGGCTGATAATGACAAGAGTTTAGATGAAATAGTTGTTGGTCAGAGAGATGTGGATGTAACTACACTAAACCAACAACAGGTCTTGACCTGCACTCAATCTGAACAATTCGTTTCACTGACGAAAGGATAGCTACATTATTACTCATCCTCAGCAATTAGAATATCTTGGAAGAGCATGGAATGGAAAATGTTAGTTCACTCTACCTGTATACAGCTAAAGAATCATTTGTGATAGATGTTTCTTATTCATTCCACCAAGTTATGGTACTATGAAAGAAAGAAGGGATAATTAGTTGATCCTATTGATTGAAATCTGCACATACTGAGGTCATGGCATATGCATATGAGAAGTCAATTTCCTCACATGGAATGCTAGTGGGGCAGCCAAGGATCCAATTCCAAACAACAGTTATTCCATATGAAATACAGAACACAGTGGTTTTCAGCATTTCGTTCCCCCCAAACTGTGTTCCAGATGACCTAATATTCCATATGAGGTTATTCTATATGATATGATTGACTGTATTACTCCATGCTAAGCTTAGTGCCTCAAATTGATTCTTTTCACATTTTGGCCAATATTCAGTTATTAGTTCCAAGGTGAGTCTCTCTAACATTATAATGATTCATCTTGTTACTCACTATGTGTAATTGTTTTTTGTGTGATACTAGCTTTTGTCTTGAAGCACTGAGGATATGTCAAGTGGCATTTGGGGGAATATTGATGAGATGGTGGCCACACCTTGGCAACTTCAAGGAGAAAATGGTGCATACTATCTTGCTCCCAGACCTCAAGGATATACATGTATGTTTACATCCCACCATGCAGAAAACCATCCAGATCTGAGTGCAGGAAAATATGAGGGGGATTTTGTGGTATATTGTGGAGGCAAGATGCCTCTCGTGTTCGTGGGGGCTCTAGTTGGTGGTCCAGGTATGGTGAGGAAGTCATATTGAATGAATAAAAAAAAGAGGAATACTGGATCACCTGCGATACCACCAACAAAGGAGCTTATGTAAATATGAGATACTCCCAACTACATCTGTGGCGTGATACACGGGTAAATAGGTTACTGACCCCTCGTTTCAATCACAAGAATTAGTCAATACGCAATCTTGCCTTTGGGTGGGTAAGTAGTGCTTCACATTTCCGAATCGGCAAAACTGTTAGTTGATGCTTTGGCTTCGGGACTTTCATTCACTCAGTCTTCTCCGCTGACAGTGACAGAGTAATGGTGAGCGTACCACAAATGCTAGTTCTAGCCGACTTTGACTAAACTTTTTTGGATCAGGTTTTCCGATTCTTTGTGATTTGGGGAGAACATATGTGGTGGTACCGATGGTTGCATTTGCTTTAGTGGATGGTACGACACTATCAGATTGCTGCGCTATAAAGCTCATGAAAGGACTCATTTCTGAAATTCGCGTTCCACCCAGTATTGGCAATTTCGTCCGCGCTTTCCACAGCGGGAAAAAAATAATTTCACCCACCAAGATCATCCGTAATGGTTGGGGTGTAGCAAGCCCTGGACGCTCGTACAGAATGATTAGTAGAGAACGAAGGGCAAATAAGACAACCACTTACACGTAATCGCACGCCCATTTGAGACTCTGAACCATCTCCAGACAGATGAGGGCTGGGACCCGTAGCATTCTATTGTGCAGTCAATCCTGGAGCAGGAGTAGACTGCGAGGAGACTCTATGCCTTTGAGATCCAAGGTTGAGCTGTCTAGCAAGAGAATTGAAGGTAGCACGGTTGTTGTAGGACATTCCGAGCCACCAAGGATAAGACCTGGTAGATTGGGAGAGAAAGAATCAACATCGAAAATCTGAGGTTTGCGTGTCAAAAGGACACATATTAACGGGGGATCATGCTTGGTGGATGACCGTGTAGTGAAGTCGAAAACCGGATTATGACGTTTGTGGCGGGTTGAGATAAGTTGGCAAACCTAAGCGCGGTCGAACTACTATAAACGACGTCTGGAAACACGAAAACCGTCTACAGAGGGGGGGGCCTCTGTAGTGCTCACTGGAAAGCTCCATCCACGCACCACAGAAGGCGCAAGCGAGCACTCCCGGGACAAACAGAGGCAATGATTCCTATTTAGGCTACTTGCAACCACGGTTATGGAAAATTTGGGCTACTTACTGGAACTGGAATTTAGAAAAATCCTTATGGATAGGCATCCACTAGGAACATATATTTTTGTTTTCCCGGTGTGTGAGGTTCCGAACAATTCTCACCACATTCATTCATTCTCACTTCGCTTCCCATCCTGTTTACAGGATTGTGACGCCCCTGTCTCCTGGATTTGGTGCCGACTCTTTCACCAAGACCTCCTGGGCTGCGGATCCGGACAGCAAATGGGGTTTTATGAGAACTGAGCTCATGACTGGGAGTAGCTTCTGGCAGATGGTTTATGTGAAGAGTATGTTCAGACCTGTCAGCTTTGTCTTTCAGAGAGTGTTGAATTTCTGGGTGTGAGTGATTAGATGATGAGGAGTAAGGTAGGTTTGCAATTTCACTGAATGGTAAGATTGGCTTGAATTAGAGCAAACCGATGAGGAAGCCCAGTGTCTACCTACATCTTTATATACCCTACAATGTATCTAGAGTGTTCTACAGTAAGTGAGAATGCTGAGTAAAAAGCTTGGAGCTTGAGTCACTACAGAAAGTTCTGGAATACTGGTGAGAGTACTCGCACAGGCTTGCTGCTTCCACAGCCCAAATCTCGATAGAGAGTTTTACAATCAAGACATTTTTTATTCTTATCCTTTCTCTTTTGATCATGAATTGCAGCCGTCGGAAAGGTTTAGAAAACCGTCTTGGTCTTGAATGTTCAGAGGTACGTCGGTTATTCCAATCATTCTCTACTTGGTGGGCTTTTCTTGACTTCAACTCTCAGGTACCTAAAAGCAGAACAGATTACTTATCAAGGAACGTAGGTTTATATTACCGCACCGTTCACGGCAGGAGACTCACAGGTCTCTCGGTGGTCTGTCCAGGCTGAAATAATATAACCTTGGCTTATGAAGCCTTACTGAAGCAGTCGATCGTGCGAAGAGAACGGTAAGTGACATCTCAAGATGGTCGTCCTCATAGAAGAGAAGAGAAGAGCGTCTAGGTATTAGCTTCCGTTCGGCGTCGGCACAGCCTTTCTTCGCACTAATTTGCACGGTTGCAACCTAGCCTCATCCTGTATAAATTGACGGTTATCGAAGAGATAGGCGCAAGTCTGGTGAAATGTGATGAGAGAATCCGGTCGGCAGGACAACTCTTTGGATTAACGTCCAATTGGTTCAAATTCTTTCGACCCCACGACCCTTACTTTGAGCGACTACGAATTCGCGATAGACCAGGTTCCGTTCAACATCTCGACGTTCAAAGGAGATTTGAGGAGTTTCGCGGCTAGAGGAGGAAAGTTGTTGACGTATGACGGGCAACAGGACGGAATGTTTTCTCCTCTGATGTTCAGAGGTGTACTACGACCATGCACGCGAGGTTTCGGGTGAGCTGGACTCGTATTATCGTCTCTTCTGTATTTCGGGAATGGGTCATTGTACTGGTAGACCTGGGGCGTAACAGATCGATCAGGTTTCTTTGAATCGAACACGTGTAGAGCTAAACAGAATGTGTTGACAGCGATGGTTGGATGGGTTGAGGAGGGAACGGCACCAGAGACAGTGAAAGGTGTGAAGTATGTCAATGATGATTCGACGCAGGGGGTTGCGTTCCAGAGAAGACATTGTAGGTATCCGTTGAGGATTACTTATGATGGATCTGGAGATCCTAATCTACCGGACAGTTGGAGTTGTCAGGCGTTGTAGGGGACGTCATTGAGATACATGAGTCATCATGCTGCTGGTTCCTGTTGATACTTTATCATTTGGCAACTCGTTACAAAAAATGCTCGATGATATTCATCTTTATCCACACATACCCCAGGTCAACTGCTCCTCACGAATTAAATTGAGTCGTAGTCAACGACGGATTTGCCATGATTAGCGAGAACATCTGGAATGCAACCCCTCGAATGAACAAAGATCCGAACTTGCAAAGAGTTATATATGAGTGTACGGACTAGACAAAACCAGTGGTGTACCTTGCACGCCTGAGGAATACCGTGACCCTGCGCCATATATCCTGACGTCCGAAAACGTTCTAGCGTTCTTGAATTGTCCTGCTGTTTGACCACGGACAGTGTAGGGCACGAATACTTGAGTTTTGTAGGTAGCGCTAAATTTTGTGTTGAGGGCATCGATCTGCCATGAGACTCAAGATAAGACTGGTGGAGGCTTAAGCTTACTAGTAACTTGAGGCTCCGACCATCTCGAACCAATGTTTCCGACTCCCCAAGTCACTCTCGGTCAATCTCCTCTCATCATCTTGAGTTGAGGCGACAACAATGCAGTGACACTGACGACCGGTCAAAGCAGACGGTCAATAAGAAGAGGAGAACGGAGATCCTCAGAAGACCGTCTCCAACTTCATGTTCCCATAATGGGAGGGAATCCGCCTTTCCGCACTTGGTGACCTAATCTGAAGAATTAAGATCCTCCGGGAGCCCCAAATGTATTACTTTCAATTGATGTGACAGACATTCAGACTAAAACTGGTGGCTTACCGACTTGATAATTGGTGGTGGCAGTTTGATCGACCCTGCCTTGGCGGCGTTGTCTTTTCAGTCCATAGGAAGGGGTTGTATGTTGTCAGCCCTGGTGACCTTCGTGGCACTGGGATCGAACGGTATCGGTTAGTTCAGTGAAGGTGCAAAAAACAGAGTGTCGCTTCCCATTATATGTACAAGATCTGCAGGGGCTGCTGATTAGCCTAAATGATCCGTCAAATTGCACTCAGCTAGTCCAAAAGGCGAATTAAAAAGTAATGAAGACGCTTCGATGGTTAGGGTTTGGGCAGATCTGGTACGTTACTATGGTGTATTCAATAGAGGGATCTACTGCGGTCAGACTTCAGTCAAAGCGTATGGGAGTTTGTTGTTTGTGCTCTCGAAGTGCGGATTGATGGGATATCGGTCGTGAATCTGTGGATTATGACGCTACTTCAGAGGACTTGACCATTCGGGGACAACAGTATGCGATCACTAGTAAGGTTTCCGTGGCGCAAGTTCTTTATATTACAGTGTTTTAAACTAAAGTGTGCCATGAAAATACATGAATATAAGTATATGAACTTAAATAGTTAACGATCTAATACAAGGGGAAAAGGATCATGAAGCAGAATCGCGAGAAAAGGAAAAAGTGGAAGGTGTATGTATTGTCGAACTGGCAATACACAAGTCCCTTCACCAAACCCTCGCGAATCACGATATCGAGATGGGAGGTGGTGAAGTCGCTCCATGATCCCTTCGTAACATACCCTGACGTTTTTGAGCTGTCGTGGCTGATTGTCTACAACGCCGGTGCATCGGCAAGACACTCGAACGAGCGTGGGGGACAGTTGACATCGGAGGAGGAGGATGAGTCGAGTTTCCGTTCGAGTTTCCAAGACTAGCGAGCCTTGCTTGACGTTTTTCCAGTTCAACAATCTCCGGGAAAACCGTCTGCGGTGGTTTCCTCTCGGCTAATCCGCATTTATTGCATAACTGTGAAAAAGGATAAGGAACCCGAGTTTAAAAGGAAGTAGAGATAACTCGAAGGCATACAAGCTTTCCGGGAACGTTATGGCTTCTTCTCCAAGCCGTCGTTTCAGTTCCTCTGCAATTGAAACATCGTCTTCGGATTTTACTTGAAAGTCTTGTTGACGCGTCTTCCGTATAAACGACGGGATTTTCATTTTGGGGGTTTTGGATGTTCTCTAGAGGCAGGGGACGAAGGTCCGGTGAAGGCGTTCTGGTGCCTGACGACGAGGTTGATGAACTTGAAGATTCACGGCGAATATTGACTGAGTATGTATAATCTTCCCGGTGTATTAAGTGTGCGTGAAGGTGATGATGGTGGTGGTGCTCATAAGCACCAGAATAAGGCGAGGAGATGTCCGAGATTATGGTGGAAGGGGAACGGATTACAAGGCTTGTTCTGCGAATGTGAATCTGGGAAGTTGAATTGACATAAGGGTGATGATGGCTGAAGGAATCCATGTAGTGCTTTTTCCCGGGTGATCTGCGGAAAGTGTGTTCATGAGATACCGGTCATAAACAGGATTATATCCGTAGCCCACTGGAATCAAAGAAGTCGTTTGTTCGACGATGAAGTCGATAGAGATTGAAGAACTTGAGGTTGAGGTTGGTTCGAGCGAGAACAGTTGCAGCGGATGTTTGTGTGGCTACAATGCACCGAACAGCTTGGTCTTTATACGATCCTTACATCGTCGTAAACAACAGGGAAGCACAGTACCCAGATCACCAGCTAACATTCAGTTTCGGTCCGAATGCCTTCATGCAGGAGTCCTCAGAAAGCCAGTAAACCCTCCGCACAACCATTTCCGCCAACCATTCACTCCCGCCTGATGGACAACTCCGACGTTTCGTCTTTCCGAAATTTTTATCCAGATTCCGTTCGAGGTTGACAGAGCCTCTTTTAGCTTCCGTTGCGGTCTTGCCCTTGTTCACCTGGTAGAGGATTAACCGTTGCGATACCCGAAGCTCTTGACCTGAGCCCATGTATTTACTGAGTGTCTAGTGGTAAAGATAGATTTTAATCAGTTACGAACATTCAATCAAACCCCGGTCCCGCGTCCGACATCAGGCAGATGTTCTTGGAATGAGGGATTATAGCCTAACGATGATTCGTCGGAAGACCTCACCGTGGTAACACCCCGACGATCATCCCTCAGCGGAAAATTTAAGGATACCAAGAGTCGGTCGAAACAGTTGACAACAGGCAGTGAATGACGTCATACAAAGGAGAATCGGTCCTAACTACCGATGGCCGTCAGTTGAATTGATACTGGCGAAGGCTTCGGGAAAGTATCAAAGCCAAATCAAAGCCAAATGTTCAGTGGGGCGGGGCCAATTTATGTAACCATCTGACAGCTCGTACGGGTAAGATGACAGTGAACTTGAAGGTCGGATAATTTTATTGGGAACATTACTTGGGAAATGATGTCACTACAGCACTCAAATGAGTCGCCCTAACCCTACCCTTGTCGTGTACTTACCTAGTTTTTCTCTCCGCTGTGTTCGGGCCAGCGGGGTCCTTGCTCCACTACTCCCAACCATCAGTGAGTGAAAGACATCTGCACCGGCATTCGCAGCTCAACAATAGGGGCGGTCAAATATGACAATTCGGAAGGCGATTCGGGACCATTAATTTCCCCCGAATCGAATCGAGTCGAGAAAGTCAGAGCGGCTCTGGAGGTGCTTCGACGTTTTTGGATCACGTTACACTCTGTCCTATATCAAATATTATTTCGGATTTCTCCAATTAACGTGCGCCCGCAGTCGCCGAGAAGTGATGCTGCTTCTACTATTACCGAGATGTGGAATCGAAAAATTTAGATGGATACTAGGACGAGAACGTCGTTCTATGTGTCTATCCCAGACTTCACATGTCTTCGACTCTAGTTTTTCCCAAACGGTCTGCCGCCTATGTCTAGGCATGCACGTAATGGAATATACGTGAGACGGAGTCAAGCGAGTGAATGTGGCAGAATGACGATGCGACGATGCTGGGTATTCTTCCGCGAAAGGACTAATAGACGTGAATTTCGAGAGAAACGACAAGAAGTGTTAACAGCTGTGTTCGTATTGACTGGTCATGAATATCATATCACATTCACACGCCATCTCCTTCTACTCTCGAATCGCCTTTTGCGATAGGATCTCCCTTCAGAACGTTTTGCTCAGAGAATCTATTGCCGAAACCATCCCACAAGTACATAACACGACAGTTTTCGGTTACAAAGTGAGCCAGTGCAGTAGAGGCTCCAATACGACACCAGTGATCTGGGGATGAACTTTCATTGAAGTCGATTCCTTTGAGGTGTGAGAGAGAGTGAGGCCAGTTGTCTCGTACAACTGAGTCGGTCTCTGAGATCATTCCAAGTGATCTAGCAGCTAGGTTACCATTTCCTGTGGTGTTGACCAGTCGTCTTACTTCCTGTAAGGTGTCCAAAGGACTGATGATGATGACTCTGTAGACTAGCTACACTATTTATACAAGTCACAGACTATGATGTGGCATAGGAGAGGGTTAAGTGAAGATGATAATAAATGGTAAAAAGGGAAAACGTGGGGTTAAACCCACTTGTAGTATGACAAAGCACATGTATCTATCCGATGTTGAATCACAAACTCCAACACTCCCCTTCAAACATATGCAAGTCCCATAGATGAAGCAAAGTGTTTGGTCTTGATTGAAGGTAATCCTTTAGTAAGTATATCTGTGGTCATACTTTCTGTAGGACAATAAGTTAACGTAATTTTTTCTTCTTCAATGGCATAATGAATAAAATGAAATCAAACATCTATATGTTTGGTGCAGGCATGAAACCTGTCATCCTTTGCTAGTGCAATTGCCAATTGATTGTCGACATTAATTCTCATTGCCAGCATTGAGAAAATCAAACTCTGTGTCAGGTTTATCGGGGTTGTATTTGGGTGATGGTGGTGTGTTGATGAGAGGTGGTGCTCCAGGGGAAGAGCCATCGCTGCTTGGTGGTGGTTGGATAGACCAGTTTTCCCATCCATAATCCTTTGGGTTGTATAATGTGTCTCCCCATCCTCTGGTATTATCCTTGTACCTGTTCTCCCATGCGTCCACATGAGATTCCTCTGTTCACCAATTTGGCAAGTAGTTCCCACTCCAATGTGCCTCCCAACTTCTAACTGCTCTCTGCCTCTCTTCCTCTTGTTGCTTCCTTCTGTTGTAGTTCTATTGCTATCATTTGGCTCAATTCTTCTCAGTCTGGTTCTGAAAAGTTCTCCTACTAGGTTCCATAGCCGTATTTCCTCCTGACTGGTGTGAGTTAGTGCAATGTACTCTGCTTCTGTTGTTGAAAGCGCAACAACAGATTGGCACTTGCTGGACAAGCTGACAGCACCCCCATTGAGTATGAACACATACCCACTGACAGCACATCTGTCATTGGCTGTTGAACCATTGGCATCTGCATACCCTTCAGGCATAAAGGTTGTTGGTGAAGTTGTTGTTGTTGTTGTGGTAAAAGTGAGCCATAGTTGTGGGGTAGAGATGAGGTATTGGTAGATGCATTGTAGAGCTTTCCAATGAGTAGAATTGGGGTTTTTGGAGTAATGAGCAAGTTGTGAAACTGCAAAAGTGATGTCTGGGTGAGTGGCGACTGAAAGATACTGTAAAGCACCTAAGGCTTCAATGTAAGGCTTGTTCTTCATAAATACGGTTTCTTTCCTGGTGTTTGGAATGGTTGTGTCAAGATTTACTGATGGATCAAAGGGAATAGAGATGGGTTTAAGGTTGTCGAACCCGTATCTGGTGATGATTGCTTTGATGTAGGATCATTGTGATAGCATAATCTTGCCCAGTACTCTGATTTCAATGCCTAGCATCCAATGTATTGGTCCGCCCTCTTTGACTTCCATTAAATCTTTTATTTTCTTCTTCAACTTTTCCATAGTTTCCAGCATCATTGTGAGAAGTGTCATGTCATCAACATGAATGGATTCCAGGAGTAGAATACTGCATGATCAAATTGGGATCTCTGAAGTTCTAGATCTTTCATCCAATTAATGAGTGTCTGATACCAGCTACCATGCCCATGACTTTGCCCTGTTAGTTGATTGCAAAGATTAAAATTTGGGTTGGGGGTAGGTTCTTACCAGTGTTAACTACACAAAGTAGGGAAAATGGAAGAATGATTAGATATCTCCTGTTCCAGATGAGGTAACATCTCCATAACTAATGGAGGTGTTAGCTTCCTATTGTAGTTCAAGCTATGACCTTATAAGAATGCAATCTGTCAAAGCACTATGAAGGATTGTACGTCAGCTGAAGCTTTAAACATCACAAAAAAGGGGTATTTCACTTAGCAATGACAATGCAGATTTGAGTTGCATCCTGAAAGGAAGTAGTTTTATCATCAAAAACATCACTGTTGAATGAAAAGGTCCAAGGTCAGGACTACTTCTCTCCTAACAAGAATGATACTTGCTATCGAGATATAAAATGGTCTTTTTGTGCATACAGAATATCTGCCATGAGCTGATATTGTGCCAATGCAATCACAATTCGTAAGGCAAAGGCTATTGTATTCAAGACCACACCAGCTGTTGCAACAATAAAGAGTGAGGTGATTGTGATGCTGTTCATCCAATAGTTATCTCTTTTCCTTTTGATAGTGATATTGAGGCTGATTCCATATAGCACAAGATAACCCCCTGAACTTTTATAAGCAAAAAACATTGTAATAAAACCTACATACCATAGAATAACAGCCCAATCTAAGGAATACATACACTTCAGTTAAGCATGTCTAACCGAAGATAAACAAACTGACCATCAAGGGAACTCCACCACTTTCCATATACCACACAGAGTTTGAGTGTGCAACCCTGACCATATCTTCCCACTCTTTATCATCGATATAATTGTCACTGGTGCGAGGAGACATAGCAAGGATTGAAGGAACGGGAAGCTATTGAAGATTTTATTAAGGTCTAGGCTCATAAATATGGCTTTTCAGTACCTAATTTTGTATTTCCAGTGTGACAATGAAGGATTGGGTAGTCAAGCTGCTTGACACTTGATCACTCTGTGTGTTACACTAATACAATCGTAAGCGAAAAGATCTCAAGGAATGGAAGCAAAGCATCTGGAAACAATGATTGACAACATTGGTAGTCCATCAAGGATCAGGAAATTCATATTGCTTGGCACCACCAGCATTCCGAAGACCGCTAGATTGAGGAGGGTATCACGTTTGCCACCGTGTGAATCATAGTAGCTATCAAGCAAGTAAGTACAAGGGAGGGAGGGAGATTCGGAACCGACAATAGAAGGCAGATTTGAATATCTATCTCCAGCTGTTGGGGCGTTGATAGCATCCCACACAACCGACAGTCACATGGATGGAGTTGGCCCATCTATACCACACTGTCAGTCGCCTCGGAGAAGCTCTACATGCAACACACCCATGAGGTCTCTTGCGAAGCCATGAACACCACTATTGGACAGATGGTCGCGCCTACTGTGTAAATCTGTGCTCATCTGAATCCGAAACAGGCACCAAGAGCCTCCCGAGATTCAAGGAACCGGGAACGTTTGGTAGCGAACTGCTGTACAACCATTCATTCAAGATATCCGGAACACCATCTTCCTCTTACCGAAATCACTACCAACTGCCAGGCCAAACAGCATAAATAATTGCATATCTGAAAAAAGGAGCGCCACGAGACTGGCTTTGTTCCATTTCAGTCACTACTTATGCTGGAACTCTTTAACGACTTTGGAGCCTTCATCACTGCTTTCATCAACCACTTCGGAGATCCGCACATTATGGATGCTATGCAGCGCAAAAATCGGAAATTATTTCAAACCAGTTCCGCTGCTACCTACAGTTCAAAATTCATGGATCTGGTTGTGTATCTCGGCCTCTCAGAGACTTCAAAAACTCATAATTACAAGAGGAATCTCAAAGCCAGATTTTAAGGTGCCCTATTGCTTATTCAGAGAAAAAACGCTTCTACAGAATTGAAGGCTTTCACTGGTCTATGCATTGGCATACAGCAACCTCCATCAGAGAGAAGAATGAAAGGAAATCCAATGAAGCTAGAGAACCATCGCCATCGCAGGAAACCCCGAGTCCAGCCTCCCAAGCCTGAAAACCTGTGCCTATATTCTCACCCAACCACTCACCCACACCTCCTCCACTCCTTTTTCCATGGGATGTCCGATTTAGATGATGTCACCACCAAAAAAGCTGAAAATAGCTGATGTCAGTACATTGTCAATGCCAGCAATGTTAACACTCGCTCACAACTGGTATTGGGTTTCAGGTGCTCAAGGTACTTAATGATGGTAGTGAGATACTGTCCCGGACTGTATGACAGCGATGGGCCTGTCGATGGTTTATGGGCAAGCAACTTCCCTTGTTTTTCCACGGAGGTAAGAGATCCTCTATATAATCCCTCCCAGAACTTCTACCTCTCGCACATTTTGTGGGGAGAATTGGAATCTGTAGAAAATTTTATGCCTCTACATTGGCTGTAAGTATCATGAGATATCTGAAACACAGCTAGTCACATACAACATACAGGAAGAAATTGGATCCAAAATATCTGGATGAGCGAAGGGGCCGTCATCGGAACTTGCCGCAGAAACCAACTTGTGCAACCACCCCACCCAAAAACTTCCACATATAGACGGTGACTTTCTGTGACTATGATATGACTCTTGTGGCTCACATCCAGCAGCAAATGATCTTTTCTTTGAAATAACGCGAGTATATCTCCTCAAAGTAGTGAGAATGAGTTGTACTACAGAGAATTGGAGAGGAAGAGTGTTGTTGACGAAAGTTCAACGACGCGCCGCGCAGATGATGAGGGTCAGCGTGACATTTGTGACATCCCAAAATGAAAGTTTTTGGGTGGGGTGGTTGCACAAGTTGGTTTCTGCGGCAAGTTCTGATGACAGCCCCTTGGGATGAGCCCAAGCAAGGAACCTTGATCTGTGGAGTGGAATGCCCCAATGGTGATAAGCTGTATTCTGACAGGTTCATAGTCAAGACTCTGCCATCAAGTGCTGGTTCCTTCCAGTTAACTGCATAATTTTTCAAGCCTGCCATTTTCAGCAATTGGGATTGGAATTAGAGAGTGGGACCTCTCATATATGTATTGGTGATGCCTTGGATGATAAGACTCTAATAGAAGTGGCTGTTGGCTGCCTTAACCACAAACTAGTCATGGCCGATGCCACACAAGGTGGGTCTACCTTGTATTGATAAATTGATGTTTAGATTTCATCTTTGTCATGATCAGGAGAGATTTGAGATAGACTCTTCAGCAACACAACTGTGTTGCCTGGCTTTCACAGGCTTCAGTTTTGCTCAATCTTGGGACCTCGACGGATAGTGACCTCTCTAATTATAGTGAGGTTTTCTTCATGTCCATGTTAACTACCTTTTCCACTGGCTTCACAGCTTATTGTGCCACACATCTACTTGGAAGGATTGGTTGCTTCTGATGTTGTCAAACAATGACACTCAGGAGCTCCATCTGTGTATACCTTTCTTGACTCCCCCCATATCTTCCCTTCACTGCTTGAAGAAGGCTCATTTGTGTCTAACAACCACACTTGGTCAATGGATATTGATGGCCAAGCTTCTCTTTCAGATGTGATTATCTTGGTCTTCTCAAAGTGTCAACCTTTGCTTTTTTTGAAGCACTACAAGCTATCATGGGACAGCAAGATGTACAAATGTGGGGGGCAATGTCGTCTAGCAATCAGTTTCCTTGCTTATAGTAAACTGTAAGCACACGGGCCTCTCAGTGAGCTTGAGGCTTTAGGTTCAATCCCACAAAAACTGTTGGGAAAAGGGAGTTTAGTGGCTATCACCTAAGTGTAGAGTCCCACACTGTTCAGCCTTGGCTCAGCTGTTTGTGCATAAAACCACTCTTCCTAGTAGTTAGGTGGGTTTCAATTCCTAGCTACGTAACTAGTGGCTGCCAGATGACATTCTTGTCATTTGACCCAAACCACACTAAATGCTCCAACCAAAAAAAAAAAAGATATACAAATTCATCTATAAATGGCAGATTGCTGGAATATTCAATTTAGAAACACCTGATTATGCCCGTTATCTCAGATATATAGCATCTTAGCATCTTGGGAAGCTACATCATATGAGCCTGTTTTGGAAACTTGGCTGTAGTATCAGGTGAGTTTGTTCCATCTAATCAGGAATATCCACTAAATCCATGTTCTCCGGCTGGTCATCCGACTTTTCTTTCAAGGAGAATAAAGGTGAGGGTGCCTATTACCCTTATGGTTTCCCGAAATTTACATCAGACTCAGACCCTTCTTGGGGGAAAGGTTGTGCAACTCATCATCTGCCAAAGAGAATTTGCTTCCAGGGTTAAGATTTGGAGGCAACTGAGTTAACAACAATGTCAGTAAGTGATCACAAGATACCTGAAAGCCAAAAACTCAACCATTGGTCATATTTTTCTCTCTCTAAACTTGAATTAGTCATTCATACACTTATTTCACTTTTGTTTAAGTCTGAGGTGAATGACATTCTGACACATAAAAGTATAAGTGTGGTGAAGCGCCGGTAGCAAACACACAGAGACTGGAGCAGAGGCTCGACAGTCAACAACTAGTCCCAATGACAAAGACGATCAATACTACCCAGTATGCTACAAAGTACAAATATGCACCTAGTCCCAATGACAAATAGGTCAAGATGGGGGACTAGGTGACAAGTCGTCCTATATATACTACCTAGCATGTGACCTATGATGTCGTGACCAGGTGTCATGCGGAAACAGATAGAACATGGCAGAAGGTGACGGAAAGTGGTGGAATGAAAATAGACTCAAGAGATGAACAAGGGTAGTAT
>MU127914.1:83458-97220 GCA_014904975.1 Marasmius fiardii PR-910 | reverse complement strand
GATCAGTGAAATCTTCAGATGCCTTTCCTAGCTTCTGCATCAGTTCTGTTGTTCTTTCTCTTTGAAGGTCGTAGTATTCTGGTGCGAAACGAGACTGGAAATACTGATGGAAAGTCTTTCGGTGTAATCTATGAACATAGAGGTCAAACATGAGGGATGTTCGAAACAAGGTGAAAATGGCATACCTCCACATGTCGGAATATCCCATAACTACGAACGAGGCGATGGATTTGAACTCTAAAAAAAAGCCAAAGAAACTGAACGTACAGCCAAAATTCCAATCCGCCCATCTGTAATAACGATGGTCAAACTTAATGCGCTCCGAGAAAAAGGAGAACCATACCCCATGACATCCATGGCCATTGGCAGGTCTCCGTGAATAAAACAATCAGATTGGGTAAAATTTGGCAAATATCGAAGCATCACTCACTCGGTCTGTCAGAATAGTTGTGAGATCTCTGCTCGAGTAGCTCCTTGATTGCGCTGTACGAATTGAGAACGATCGTGCGGGAACCAAGGACATTGAATGTATATACGTCGCCGTAGATACGCGACCATTTGGAAAATGTAACCCAAGGCTGTTGATTTCGTTCTGCTTGCAGCTCAAGGATGTTGCCCAGGATAGGGAGGCCCTTCGGTCCTGGAGGTAATTGCAATCGACGACGATATTGTTTCGCAAGGAAATGGAGGGCGAGCAACGAGGATACTAAGATTACGAGTGACCTGAGACTATCCATCTTGCGTATGAGACACCTGTTATGGGAAAAAGATATCGTTGACGTGAATTTGGATCCTGGCTTGAAGATGTTGATAGGGTGTTGGGGGTCCGTTTACGAGGGTATTGGAGTGATCTGAGTTTTTAAGCTCCCTGCATTGATTTCATCATGTCAGGTCCTATTCCATCTGAAAATTCCACGGGTATGGGATCGGAACTGGCGATATATAGGGGTTCCTTGTTACACGATTTGGGACGGAAGTGGCAGCCTCGGGTAATCATCACCCGGATTACATTCGGAAGTACTAGGCATAGGTTTGTGGCGTGGAACCCCAGATTCTTTATCAGTAGTGCATCAACAGTCCATCTGGAAGGTTCATCGGGATCAAGGGACCTAATCGGCCTAGGAGCCTGGACATGCGAGTATTGGAAGTTTGTGGGATGGGCGACGTCAGAGTTATGTTTCGTTTGTGATGAACTAGTTCCCGGGAAGATGCCTGCCTTTCCTAGCTCGGCTGTGACTTCTTTTTGTGGTCTGTGGCTACATGTGGCTACAGTATAAACATTTAGTTTTCTTTCAATAGCGTTTGATCTTCAAAAAGCCAAATAGGATGTGGAATGAATTCAGTGGGGTACGAAAGTGTTGACTCTAAGCTGGCAGGATATGATTTTGATCTGTCACTGTCTGTGGTCTCGAAACCGGAAAGGTATTCGGATGTGGTGGTTTGAGTGATCCTCCATCGCTGGGAGGAAGTCGAATGCAGTGTATATCATTCATGGCCGATGCAGTATTGGTCATTTTCGGAAATGTAGAAAACGTTCAAGAAAAGAGAAATATGGACGACGTGGAGAGATTGGTGGCCCGTCAGACAGAAGCTTTGAATATCTTATTCTGGGGGTGTCTGTTAAACTACAGACTGCCTCCCATACTTAAACTTCATAGGCAAACTGAGCCTGGAATCAACGAGGATAAAAAATATCATCTAAAGAAGCAAGGCACACTGAAATTTTAGCCTTCAGTCTATGACTACTTAATTTCAAAAGCTTAGACAAATTCGCTTGTTCAGGGTTCGCTCTCAACGTTTCATTTTTGTTTGCCCTGTAAATATGCTTCGTGTTGATGCACAAAGCTATCTAATTTACATATTTTGTTGGATCATAGCTTGTTGATCATGTACTTGAGGTTTCTCCCTCATACCCCCCATCCATTCAATTGGGAGATCTTCTACCACGAATCCTATGATCTGTTGATGAATCCAGTGCATGGTGGGTAGACCCTGTTTGAGCAGTCAGAATTTGGAAGGGAGGAGGCATTCAGCAAGTGACTCACCAAAACATTTTGCAGGACAAAGAGAATTGATAACAACACACAGACCAGCTGCAGCCAACTGCCCCCTCTAGCTTCCTTTTCTCTACATTCTGTCTCTGATGAAGGCCCTCCGTTCTCCCTCTCCCATACCTCCAACTCTGTCTTATTGACATTGTCACCAGACCTGCCAATGATAACCACAGAAACCCCGTCGATCTCAACGTCTCAGAGTCAATAGTGATGATAAACCCCTTACACAGCCAACTCACTGTCAAACTCTAGACCCAGTCTTTCACACCAATGTTGATGACATCATATATATCTCCTGTATGCCTCTCAAAGGCATACACTTTACCGTGGTCACTGCCTGTGACTATGATGCTCCCATCACTGAGAAAACATGCATTTCTTGACCAATGTTCTTCCATTGGAATCTGGAATGTCTTTACTTGATCAGTATTCCCTAGCTTGTACAGAGCAACTCCCTGTACAGCATTGTCAATGATAAAGATGTCATCACAGATGTTTATTGTGGTGTGACCCCTAGAAATAAGTCAATAAAAAATTGATTGAAGGGATCTGGTTGCTCACATAACGATGCCAGTCATTTTCGTTTTTATGACTTTACCTGCCTCATTGAGAATGTGTCTATTGACGTGCTGGTGAGTGGTCTATAATGTTAAGATATCTTCAAATGCTCACATCTCACTGTCATCCCTTCCAAAAGACCAGATCTCCGGTCCCAGAGCTGCAGTTCATCCAAAAGCAGTGTTGCACTACCTTGACAGATTTGATATTTGTTGGCCTCATCTGGAGATTGATAACAAATTGATGCACTACTTCTGACCGATGGGCAACTGCGAGTTGGTTTGATTTTGTGTTGTATACAATGGCAGAAATCTCTTGGCCATCTACACCTTCTGCAACCTGACTGCAGAAAATTTCTTGGAACTGGGTTAGATTAATATCCTGTTACTTAAATCATCTAGACAGTGACTAACCTCTTCCTCTCCTTTTGTCCTCCTCCAGATACAAAGAAAGCCCTGTGCAGTCCTGAATGCAATTCTGTCATTGGGGTCATCAGAACGGGTTATCCAAGTGATAGCGAGTGTGGCACCATGATTGGTGGCCCTGGTTGGCAATAGGAGGTGCCCTTTCATTGCCAGACACCGAATTAACATACCCTGTTTTCCTATACCAACAACATCAACTTGAGATACAGGAAAGAAAAGAGGAGCAACTCACCTCCTGAGGCGATAAAAGTACCTGAGGGATGGGCAGCTAGGGCAGCAACAGCACCTTTGTGGCCCTTCAAGAGGGTGCGTAGAGTGAACTTGCCATTCTTGCTGATGTTAATGTTGTTCAGAGAGGTCATTGATTTGGGAACATGTGGTGGGGATGTACTCCTTATATGAAGTTCATGTCACACTATTGTCTTTCCCAGTCATGTTGCATCAAGTGACGCATTATTGTTTTTTTCCTCACTCAGGCATGTGGGATTAATATTGGCTTCCAGAGAACGTTGAACCAATAACCAACACCTTATTGTGTTTTGGGTGCCTGTCTCCTTTCAGAATCAACTTACAAATTTCTGGTGTAACTGTGTGAAGGATAACATATCCCTTTCCTCCCTACTTCCTCCTTGTGCAGGCGCATTGGTCAACAAAATTCACCAATAATAATGTCTTTTCCTCCACCAAAGTTCTCCATCCCATGCCCCATGTTCATGCCCTAGAAGCAAGCACCTCCCTCTATCATAATCCCTCTTTATGCCACTCCTATCACTAGGTCTTCCTCACCTCTGCTTTCTGTACACTGTACCCTCCCTGAGAGGCCTCTTTACCATCCATATGCTCATGCCAGACATGGAGCATCAAGACCATGCCCTATGCCAATAGTTATCAACACCAAATCATCAACTGCTACACCATTGTCCACTGCTGCCAGACCATCATCTACCGGTACCTTGTTGTCTGCTGCTGCTGGAACTTCATCTACTGAGAGCATACCTCCTCCATTGATGCCGCAAGTTGATGAACTAGATCCTGAACCAATGTGAGCAGCCCCTGTCCTTATTCCTCCACCTTATAAGAAAGATCTTTCAGTGAACAACACTGGCTGGCATGAGGCCCAACAAGCAGAGTATTGTGTATGTCATAGTAGTATCAGATATTTTTCCTGACTAACAAATCCTTTAGAAACTTGTGGAAACCGCAATTTGAGGTCATCTAGATTTCAAGAAGAATCTTGGTGACCAAGATGTCACCACCTGTCAAAATGCCATCAAAGTGGTATGTCTTCTTGGTTCATGCTCTCTCAAAGCTTTTTTTTATTCATGCTGTACTGGATTGAGGACTCTGTGGAGGCCTTCAAGAACCACAAAAATCATTGGGGGGCAGTAACCCTCCTTAGAGACCAGCTGAAGAGCATGAAAGACACTGTGGCAAAGCAGGAAAAGTGGGCCAATGTCTTCAAGATTAGCTTCTAGAGAGAGACAATAGAACTTAATTAGCAACTAGAGTTGTTGGTTTTTGACTAGAAATCAAACCTCACCATTCACTGAACTGTTTACTGTCTGATCTGAACTGTTGGCTCACTGGAGTCTTTGTCTGTCTGCTGCTGAACTGTCTGTTAACACTGCTGAGTTGACCTAAGGAGAATACAAGTTCACTGGAGCAAGTTGCCTCCCAAAGTTGCTTTCTGATCTGAAACCTATCCCACTCCACTGCTACTAAGCTCCCAAACTGCCTTCTTTTCCATTTCCCTTTGTCCATCTTTGGCTTGGAAGCTTCTGACAAGCATTCCTGAGTTGAATTTTAAGTTGAAGTCTGCTTGCATTTCATTTCCACATACTCCTCTTCTTTGGCTAAGAGACGCAACCTTCAATCAACATCAAACCAGTTCTCATAACTTACCTCAGAAGTGTTGTTTGGAGGCTACAACAGTAGTTGTAGTTCCTTCAATAACACCCTTCTGAGAGCATTTCAACAGATACCTATAACCTACCTAACCAAGATTCAGGACTACCATCTGCTTCTGAACACATAGTTTGTCATTTAAAGTAAGAAGAGCAGTAGTATAATATTAGAGAACAGACTCAGAACTGTAAGGACAAACAAGGAACTTCAGAACTTGAGTTGGAGGTTCAGAATTGAGGATGGAGCTGAACCATCTGCATGGGAAGCATATAGGGTCTGGAACGCTAGAAATGACCTGCTTCGGCACTGTATAGAACCAAGGGGACCACCCCCAAAACCAGGAATAACAAATGCTGAATGTTCGAGAAGGAGGATATTAATTTCTACATCCAACTTCCAGGCAAAATAGCAGAGAATAATGTCAAAACTCTCTCTGTTAATACTATTTAGGTACTGATTTAGACTAGATGATCATTGATATGGACAAATACATAATTAGATACAGATTCAGGTATAATACTTAGATAGAAAGTATATAAGGGCTGGGGTTTTTGTCAGAAAAGCTCCAAGTTACCCACCCAGTCTTGCTGCTGTACCACGAGGGCAGTAGTAAGCAGGGAACTTCTATAGAGAGACATGAGAATAGAACAAGACCAGTCTTAACTGACTTGGTATATTTGGACTGTTTACTGAACTGTCTGACTGTCTGCACTGCTGAACTGTCTGCTAAGTCCACTGGGATGAAGCAACTGTCTGTCTGTCTGGAGTGGAAGTCCATTGGGGACCAAACTCCCTGTCTGTCTGTCTGTCTGTTCTGAACTGTTCTGTTGAACTTCTGAAGTCATGTTTGACTTAGCCACTGGGCCTGTCGACCTTCTGAAGCTGTTCTTTGTGAGTCTGAAGTACCTGAGTTGTGATTGGCACATCTCTGGTTGCTGCTACTTACACACAACCTACCTACCTACCTATTAGAGTGTTTCCCTCTGCTTCTGAACCCCTTCAGAGTGTAGTATAGGATCTGAAAGTGGACTAAGACCCAGTTCTGCACTTAATATTTTGTTCTTGAGTATAAGCTACTGGCGGAACATTCAATCAACATTAAACCAGCTCTCACATAACACATGCTAGACCTCAGGAGTGATTTGTTTGGTGTTTTATAGCTTTAGGATTCTTGCTGTAGTACTATATGGCACTAGAACTTATATATCACACACTTTACCCTTACCCCATCTTAGACATTTTACCATTGCACTTTGTGTCAGATCACAGTCCCCAGTTTGCAGCAATGGTTACGAGGAAGCTCCTCAAGCAACTGGGTATCAAGAGCAACTTGACATCCAGATATCACGTGCAAGCAAATGGACAGATGGAGTGGGCCAAGCAAGAGGTGGAGAAGTACCTTCAGTTATATGTGGGGAGGAGGCAGACAGATTGTGCAAAAAACCTTCCAATGGCATAGTTTGTTATCAACTCCAAGACCCACTCTGCACACAATCTTTCTCCATTTGAGGCAGTATACAGATACCAGCCCCTATTCAACATCCTGGTGGGACAGCATGCAGGACAGAAAGAAGGACATAGACAAGCAGATTGAGGCATTGAAGGAACTGCAGAAGGACACTCAAGCAGCACTGGAGACAGTGAAGAAAGAACAGAAGGCAGTATATGAGAGGGGGAAGAAGGGGGCTCATGTGTTCAAAGTTGGAGAGTATATATGGCTGGATGCCAAAGATATCGACCTGAAGACACCAAGTCACAAGCTCTCAAATCGACAGCTGGGGCCGTTCGAGGTATTGGAACATGTAGGAGATTTGGACTACCACTTGAAGCTTCCTTGGAGATGACATCAAATTCATCCAGTCTTTCATGCTGACAAACTTTTCCCTTGGCAAGGCAATGAGATCAACAGAGAATGACCATCACAACCTGGACCGATAGAGTTGGAGGAGGATGGAGTGGTAGAAGAGTATGACGTGGAGAAAATTCTGAATAGTAGGATTCACAGAGGAAAGTTACAGTATGAGGTAAAGTGGGACAGCTGGGATGAAGGACATATCTCCTGGGAGCTGGCAGAAAATGTGGAGAATGCTCAGAAACTAGTGGAGGAGTTCCATGCAGAGCACCCAGATGCTGTAGGGGAGTTGGATATACTGGTGCCAAAGAAGAAAAAGAAAAAGTCAAAGTGATAGCCATCAGGGATGATGGTCTTAGAAGGGGGGCAATGTCATGAAGTGTGTACTATTTTCCTTTTACTTTCCTATGGTCTCTTTTCCTCTTACTATGATACACAACATCATTCTTGTTTCATCTCTTGATCCTATCTTTTATCTTCATTCCACTGTGTTCCATCATTTTCCACTATGTTCTATCAGTCTCTGTACAATACCAGATCACAACATCATAGATCACATGCTGAGTAGTAGGAGTAGTATATATAGGTAGACTTGTCACCTAGTCCCCCATCTTGACCTCTTTGTCTTGGGACTAGTTATCAACTGTTGAGCCTTAGCTCCAGTCTTTGTGTGTTCACCATCTGTGTGTGCTCACTACCAGCACTTCACCACATAAATGTTATCAGCACAGTGAATCATTTTAGCAATTTCCTCTGATTTCTTTGAACACGGGGTATATATTTATGTCCTGACCTCACAGAGATGGAGCTGAAGTGAGGATGGATAGCATTTTTCCTTCATTTCATCATGATAAGTTTGAATTACTGGAGGAGAGCTCTCATTAAAACACAAGGAAAAAATAAATTGAAAAATGGGTACAGTCTAGGTCCTTTAGCAATGCACAGGATGTCATACTGTCCCTGCACAAAGGTACTCAAAGACCCAGAGAATAGGGCCCAGCACAAAGATGATCTCCATCAGTGCAAAACAACCTCATCTGTCATTCCTGAACACAGGTCCAAAGACAGACGTTCTAAAAGAGATTTATGGAAGAGGAATTTCCCTCAGCTTCTCAAATTCATGGCAACCTGGTTCCTAATTCAAAGCATGTCTGACAAACACAAAACTTCAGACTGTCTTTTTGCTTTGCTTCTGCATTGCCACACCCATAAAAACCTGATTGTGACCTCCCTGTGTTAATTAACACAGAAAAAAAGAATTGTTGGAATAAGGAGCTCACCAGGACACAATCCACTGACTGAGTGTCATAGCATGTTCAGAGGCACACCTTTGGCAAGCGTCCAAGGGTTAACCAGTTAACTTCTTGACAGTCAGCACCATAGTGACTGTTATGGTTTCACTTGTCCCTGATACATTTGTCTGTTTGCATGGATTAGATATGCCCTTGGTAACTGGAAGCTGGAATTTGGAAATTCTGACCTATGTTATAATCAAAGCACTCAGCTCTGTCCAATTATGCTCCAGTGACCGACCACTCGACCCACTCCGAATTTCTGAGTAATGAAAGAAAATTAATGCAGCTCCATTGTTTTGTTATCGTAAATTTATATTCTCAAGCCAAACTTCAAGACAGAAATCGAGGCCATAATCTGTGCCACCACTTGGCCACAGGACTCACTAATTTGGTCTAAAGATGGGTAGCTTCTATGAATATAGAGACTTTAATGACCAATGTGCAAGCGGAGTCCTGGTGTTGTCAAAGGTTCCATGCAAAGAAATTGTTATATAGGCAAATATACACTAAAGACCACTCAAATGTCATGTGCTCAGGCTGGAAAGTAGAGTATATAGGGATGTCTAGACAGACAACAGACAGATGACAAACAGATACAGACAGACCAGACACAGATTCAGCAAAAAACAGATCAGAATCAGACTCTTCAGCAAGAGACTCAACCAAATATCAGACAGATTTCAAACAGATAGACAGACAGACAGACAGACAGACAGATATGGGGGTATAGCAGCTCAACCAGACCTCTATATACTATGTGGCGGCACAGTTTGTTGACCCAGACATGCAGAGAGGGTGTGACTACTCTATACAAGCCCAAACAGACAACAGACAGACAAAGGAACAGCTATATAGCACAAGCCAATGATCAAAACAGTTATGTCAAATCAGTTCAGAGTTCAAATCAGATATTCAGTAGAGATCACCTCTTCAGAGTTCAAATCTAAGTAGTTTTCACTGACACTAGGCCAGGGCAGAGGTATATGTTTCAAAGTTTCATCTAGTTTTCAAATATAGATTTCTAGAAGGAAGCCAACAAGTGTATTGCACTCTATGTGTCTGCTACTACTGGTATAGCTTGCTTAGAGGTCTTCTGGCAGAAAACCCCCAGCTTATATACTCTCTATAATACTCTATATTACTTGATACTCGAAAAGATAGAATACAACTTGTTAATATTCAGGAATTAGCCATATAAGTCCATAGATACTTGAAATAGTAATTGGTGACAGCATACAATCATATTTTCATAGGTGGATATTGTTTCTGGGTGACCTCGACATGGGGACATGTCATCTAGTGGTCTATAGATCTTCCAATGGCTCATAATTGCACAATCCTGAGGTGATTCTTGCTTATAGAGCAGGAGGACCACTCGGGTAATCTCTGTCCAGAGCCACTAATTTGTTATTCAGGGACTAAGCTCCGATCCTAGGGTGACTTGGGTCATCCTTAGGTCTAGAGAGCTCTTCCCTTAGCTTTATATTCTCTATCTCTTCTTGTGCATACTTCTATATGAGCAGGGGACAGGCAATATACCAGTCTCCTTTTCTATATAAAAGACGCTCGCAGCTTTGGCATTCTTTACCCGCTTATCTAGGAGTAGTTAGCCAAACCAGCCATGTGGTCACTCCAACTTCGCATGGTAAGTGTGCCTATGTGAGTCAACAAGTCTCTATGATGTCAAATAGTCATTTCTAGACACTCCTTCAGCCTTAGCTTCTGGACTTAGCCTGCAGCCTTCAGATATATTCGGTAGTTTTCTTCTTGGATCAAATCCCATGCCAATGTTCAATTCCCATTTAAGAAGCCTTGGTTGCAGACCCATCTATATACATGTTAGACTCGTTGTAAGGATCATATAGCTTGACAGAAAGTCTACAAGGTTTCATAGCATGTGCTGTCATAACCCTCTGATCATATATAGTTTTTGAGACATGTCCTACAGTTTTCAGACATGGTCTCAAGTGAGTTTCAATTGTAGATAGTCCATAGACAAGCCACTATAGAGCTAGTTCATTGAGCCTCTAGTAGTGTACACATCATAGGCCTTATCTAGAGTTCATACAGAGGATTTCTGCTTTAACTAGCTGCTCAGGGCTCACACCAGTCCTTATATAGCCTTATAGTTGTTCAATATTGATTATAGAACATGGCAAAATCAATTTATTTTGGGGTATATATGCCGGTACCCTATCATTGCTCTATCCAACACCCACTTGCTATGAGTGGGAAGAAACTAAACACAGATTTCTGAGTGTTGAAATGGGAAAAAAATAAATTACACCCCCGAACACTTTTTACTGCCCTCGAAATCTTCTTACCCCAGCAATCTTTCTGCCGGCAACTTCTCCCCTGACAACTTCTCCCCCGGCAACATTTTTCCCAAAGGCTCTCCTCCTGAGAACTTTCCCTCCGAAGTACAAATTGATCACTTCAGTATTCAGGCATGAAGCATTAGACTCAAATGACCTCTTTGGCCTTGTTTCCACACTCTGCCTGTCTATTTCTGCTGAAAATAAACAAAGTAATGATTCTATTAAAGGAGGGTTATTCATTTTGTAGCTGCTAAGCTAGGTATGTACATGGCAGTATACAAGTGATTAGGATATACATAGCAGTAAGATCAGGGCTACCTAGCAAGCAACAAACCATTCACAAAAGAGTGGGGTAAAGAGCATGTGTGCATGCAACATGATGTCAAGGACTAACAGCCATCGGGGGCTAAAGGTGAAATTGGGGATATCATTCTCATACATATTAATCATCACCAAAAGGTCATTGAAAGCAGTACATGAGGGGGTGATTCCAGCTGTCTGCCAGTGGTGTAAGATACAGAGACATCTTCCTCTTCCTTCTCAGTCTCATGGGATAGAGTATTTGAAGCTGAAGAGCATCCACTGGTTTCAGTAGGATCTTCATCACTGCTATCTGATCCCAAAATAGCTGTAAAATCAGTGGTTAGCACCATGTATTGAAGTAAACCAAAACATACTATGTGATCTGAGGACACTTTGGGGGGCCTGGCCATGTGGCTGTCCAAGTCTGTCTCTCTATTCTCCAATTCTGATGGGTTACTTGCCAAATGGTCCTCATCATCCTGTGATATATTAGAGCTTGCAGCTTCTGGGGAATCTGAGAACTCTTGAATATCATTGAGAATCTGCTCTTTTCCAAAGTGGTGAACTCCTTGGGGTTGAGTTGAAGGGGAGGCTCAGCCTATCTTGCTATCTGTGAATTTGTGATGGTTGAATGGGTGACTAGAAAGAAAATCAATCAGCATTGGCATTAGCTTTAAGAATACAAAGACCCACCAAAGAATATACAGTCAATTTCCTCATATGGAATACTGGTGGGGCAGCCAAGAATCCAATTCCAAACAACAGTTATTCCATATGAAATGCAGAACACAGTGGTTTTCAGCATTTTGTTGCCCCCCAAACTGTATTCCAGATGACCTAATATTCCATATGAGGTTATTCCATATGATATGATTGACTGTAGTATGATTGAGAATAGTGGACTTTCCATAGGACCAGTTTGCAGATGTTCAATTCTTGGGAAAAGATGGTCTTGGGGCACAACATAACACCAGGAGAAATTGCAAGATGACAGTTAGAGCAAATAAGAGGGATCAATGGGGGGAGGTGGCACTTGTGTTCTGGATCTACCTCTTGAAAGCAGGTTTTCATCACTTTTGGGAGTAACTTGAGGTGATCAATTAGATCAGAAATGATGTGGCCAACTGTAACCCACCAGAAGCTCAGGACATTTGCTCAGTAGTTTCTTGAACAGTGAGTGGTATCATCTTTCTTCCTTCAAGAACTTATATTATCCTATGTAGCAAGGAACCAACCATCTTTAAAGGGGATTGGGGGCTTTTCAAAGTAGCTCACTTTCTTCAAGCAATCTCTGCCTATCCTGTTGACATACCAGGCTTTTAGAACATCAGGCCTGAGATTGATGCTTTCCAACAATCAGCCATCTCATTGAAATGGTCATTATGGATATGGGAGGAGCCCTGTGGCATATCATCTTGGATATTTCACTTGAAAACATTTCCACTGAGCAGGCTCTGGCAATGGGCATTTTTGTTGTGGTTGTCACAAAGTGTGTACTACTCTCTCTATTTTCCTATGGTCTCTTTTCCTTTTACTACGATACATGACATCCTTCCTGTTTCATCTCTTGATTCCATCTTCATTCCACTGTATTCCGTTACTTTCCGCTACGTTCTATCAGTTTCCGTATGATACAGGTCACAACATCATAGGTCACATGTTGAGTAGTATATATAGGATGACTTGTCACCTAGTCCCCCATCTTGACCTCTTTGCCATTGGGACTAGGTGTGTATTTGTACTCTGTAGGATATTGGGTTGTATTGATCATCTTTGTCATTGGGACTAGTCAACGACTCTCGAGCCTCTGCTCCAGTCTCTGTGTGTTCACTACCAGTGCTTCACCACATTAGGTCAAGATCGTCTACTGCATGGGCATCCTTCCAATAAGGTTGTCTCTGCAGGCCATACCATTATTGCGCCTTCTATGTGGATTACACTGTTTAAGCAATTTTACCGAACTTCCATGGATGTTCTAGCTGCAGAAGTAAGGAAATTGAGTACTAGAGAGAGGCTCGATCTGCTAGTAAAAGACTAGGCGCAACCAGACTCTGCTATATTCGTGATAAAGAATATACTATGAACAAGAGAGAGCCAGGGCATACTTCTGAAAACTGTAGGAAGCCTGTGCATCTGCAGAATTGGCAAGAACGTTTGTTCCCCACACCGACCAGCACTAAGGTCAGTCAAGAGCAAGATGGAAGGAGGAATAAAACAATGAGCAAGTAGGAAGTTGACTACTTGACAATGAGACAATGAACAGGAAGATCCGAAGCGACTTCCGAAGTTCCCGAGACTACCACAGGATGGCTGCTAAGCGCATCAGATAGCTGATAAGCAGCATGCTGGTTGTGTGGTGCTGTACCTGAGCATGATAAGAGTCACCCAAAGAATTCGGAGGCATTGGAAGTATGACTAGCCGACTTCAGCAAACAGAAGTTGCTCATGCCAAAACCATATACCGTGGATAAGGAAGTATAAAAGAGAACCACAGAGTCTCTTCTGCTATACCAAATGAGTACTAGCAGTAGAAATATAGGAGATTTGACAGGAGTACAAAGTGACTCCGATGTAAAAGATAACAAGAGCATTCAGGGTTGGATGGACCGCATGGAGCATGGCTGATAACCCGGGAATTGGAAATTACTTCTAGGACAGATTGGTAAACTCATCTGTGAGGACATGCTGTTTCTGAGAGGACACAAGAGCTACAATATCCCTTGCTGAGCTACATATGCTACTGAGGAAGTAGGGGAAGTGTACAAAGCAGATGAAAGGATTCTGCAGAAGAACGACTATCGACTGGAGGAGGTAGTAGAAACACTTCTGAGGCAGTAGCAGAGACTAGTGTGGACCCCTGATCTAGGACAGGGACGCAGAGAGACACCACATGGTGCATAAGACAAATTGGTAAAGCGAGTTTCCGAAGAAGCACGCAATACTTGTGCAACATGACTCAGAACTGAGATATGCAATCAGATATATCCTAGTTGGAGTATTCACCTGTGGAGAATAATACACAAATTCTCTCCCAATAGCCCAGGAAAGGCAA
>MU127914.1:16802-72720 GCA_014904975.1 Marasmius fiardii PR-910 | reverse complement strand
GAAGGGCTAACTTCATAGAGAGAAACAAGACCTAATAAAGAGACCTGTGCTTTGCATTGGTGTTTAGAATCTCACTGCCTGAACTGCTGAGTCGTTCTGAAGATCTGCTGGGGTCGCGATTTAGTAGTTTTCTGTCTGCTGAGGCTGTCTGAGTCGTTCTGAAAATCTGCTGGGGTCGTGACTTAGTAGCTTTTCTGTTCTGCTGAGGCTGAGTCTGCTGGGGCCAGTCACTGTCTGTTGAGCGTCTGAGGATAGTACATTCACGTTTGCTGGAACAGTTTTACTTCTGAAGTAGTTTGTTGTGGGTTTCTTAGCATTTAGGACGTATCTAGTGTCTCTATTCTGTTATCTCCCTCATATCCAATACAATAAAAACCTTATAAAAAGACCAAATCCATCAGAGCCTCTGGCAGGATTTGAACTTAAGAGATACGAGACTTTAGCTTCAGAACTTAGCGCTTTTTGTGCAGTTTAAGCTATGGACGGAACCTTCGATCAACGTTGAACCAGTCCTTGCAAAACTAAACGCATAAGTCCACTTCTGAGGTTGTTGTTTGTGGTGTTTGTTGGGTTTTGGGTTTGTCTTCAGATTTGCCCTTGATTTAGATTCGCTATATCTGCTCCCTCAGATCCCCACCTCACTTAGCAGTTTTATCGTGTATCGTGGAGAAAGGAAAAGAGACCATAGGAAAATAAGAGTAGTACACACTTTGTGACACAGTCTCTGTGTGTTCACTACCGGCGCTTCACCACAGTGGTAACCAAGGCTAAGGCTACTATAATGAAATACCACTTACTGGCTGTAGCAGTTGCTCCAGAACTTAGGAACCTTCCTCCATCTTCTACATGCACTGAGATCCAACATGAAACCTGCCATAGACAATGACTACATTTTTGGACCTATACTCTTTGAGGATAACTACTTCATCCAGATTTTTTCTTTAGACTTCAACAGCACAGCAATCCTTAAGTTTGTTGAAGAAGTGGATGGATATGAGAAACTGGATGTAGACTATCATCTTGCTTGAATTTCTGTGGTCAGTGATGGTGGGCAGTTAGATGTGGCAGAGATTATTCTTGGGAAAGCTACAGATTTAGTGAAGGAGCATGAAGGGAGTAAGCACATGGACCAGAATGACTGGGTAGCATTTGATAAACACCCAGATGCATGATATTCTTTCTCAAATGCACATTTTACAGCACTGGCTGTTTTCTTCCATATGTAATTTATCAACAGTGAATTGTGACCTTGTTAATTTCTCCCTGAACTGTGTAAAACTAAACAGGCAGACTGTGAAAATAAGATCAAGCAGGTTAATCAAGTCTAGTCCTTCATGCCTGAGTACTGAAGTGATCAATTTGCACTTCGGGGGGAAAGTTGTCAGGGGGGAGGTCTTTGAGGGAAAATGTTGTCGGGGGAGAAGTTGTCAGGGGAGAAGTTGCCGGAGGAAAGGTTGCCGGGGGTAAAAAGCTTCCGGAGGGCAGGAAAAAGTGTTCAGGGGTGCAATTTATTTTTTTCCCATTTCAACACTCATACGGATTTGTGGCATTGCTGAACCTGATGTCGGCCTATATAGGCCAAAGGGAGCCTCTAGGCTCCGGTTTTCGTAAGTTTGAATTTCCCAATTCTTGCTGCCTGTTGTTTCATACCCAAACTAAGGTTCCTGTTTATATCTTGGGATTCCCAATTGATTGATACTCGTCACACTCATCCCAATCCTGAGAAATGCTTCCGATCAATGTGTTTTTATTCACATCGGGAATTGTTATGCTGTACTGCCGGTGCACAGATAGATTCCGAAGCTATCACTGCAGAGAGAAAAATACAACAAACACAAAAAATTACCCAGAGAGGTCCTGGTGCTGATGCTGATGCCGCTGAGGAAGTTACAAAGCTCGAGGCTCGCTCCGACTGGTTGAACTGATGGAACTTGCAGACGATGAGGTAAGAGTCGAACCACCACTGGCAGTCACGTTGGTGGTCGAAGTAGAGGTTGCGGTCGCAGTCGAGCTGATTCCTAGAAAATCAGAGTGCACTAGCCGGAAGAGGTTCTCTGACGGTCCCAGGGATATCTGATATATAAAACTTGTTCAATGTAACAGCGACGGGAACCAACTGAGTTTGGATTTATTCCGAGTCAACAAGAAAAAAACAACAACACAAGACTCGAAACGAGAGAAGAACCAGAAACAAACCTTGAGTGCACTCTTTATATCCAAGGTAGCACTGCATCACCTTACCCATCGTAAAATCAGTCGCTCATGTTGTAAAAGGAGCATTCCGACCTGGAACAAAGATTTTGAACCTCATCAATCAAAAATGTTTCTTTGTGAACAGAACATAATGAATCTCTTCTTATATGCATCACCCTTGGCATTGTTGATAGAATTCTGATAATTGGTATCAACTGTTCATCACCCTTCCAATCGAATGAATTCACTTGCCAAAAGATGGTGAACAAACCAAGAGCGTTAACGATTAATCGAATACAGTCGTCTGTATCATTGTATGAGGGGCGTCAGCAAGTTACCATAGCGCCAGTGACGGCTTTTAGGGCTTGGATCCCAAGGAAAAAGATGAGGAAGGGGGGGAAGGTAGTGGTTGAGACGTAGCGAGGGGACGTACAACAGGTAGATATTGCAGATGGAGTCATTATAAAGGGATAGACTCTCACTATATCAAATCTCCGCAAATGCTTGCTCGGAGGTGAGCAATGTCACTATTCGAGTGGGGTTCACTGTCAGCATATTCCCTTTCGGCGAAATAAGCAAAGAAAACGTACTGGCAATATGAGACTCAATAAGCAGAGTCTGTATACCGCCGGATGTAATTCACTAATTGGAGTTCCACTTATGGGCACACATTTCCTGACATAGCAGTGGGGATTTACTAGACCACGGACATGTTCAACAAGTTTCAAAATATTGCACATAGAGTACCATCGGCGAGATTGGGCCTCCAGTAGTCTCCCCTAGGCAGACTCTGAATGCTCGGGCGCTCGCTTGATTGGGAGTCTGCTTTAAATCACGCCCTTTTAACCGTACCTTCCCTGCGCATCCGAATATAGAAATAGAATAAGTCATGTGATGTATACTTGTAGTTCGGCGACAGAAACCTTGTTGAGTTATTCCTTTAACCGTGACTTTACAGGACTTGACTATCAACGAGAGTCGGTACCACATATCAAAGCATGGTTGATACATGAGGTTTGTTCTTCAACTCTGCCAGAAGCACTGAAATGAGAGCTATGGTACCCGTTTTTCCAGATCCGCATGCTGTCCTGACTAGTATGTCTCGGCGATCAAGGAATTGAGCGGCTATCTCGTTGCTAAAGTGGTGGGGAATGAAAGGAAGGAAGTCTCGTCTGGAGCAGCCTGAAAGAGAATACGGTGCTCTTCAGGCGAGTTGTATAGGATTTTTGGGCTGGGCGACGGCTGAAACGCGTTGAGCTCCGGACGCGTCACTATCGTTACCTCATTTTTTCCTGATCTTATCTACTGATAATCACATCTCATGTGAAACTCATGTGACATATATTTGAGGTACGGGTAAAAGGCTCCGAATTGAAACAGACTAGGCCTCCAGGGGCCAATTGACAACGTTTGATCCACTGGCAGGGAATTTCATTGCTATAGCATCTCCCATGCACCCTAAGGTATGAACGGTGTTGAAGCATTGTAGGTGGATTTGGGGCTGATCCCGTCTCCAATCCTAAGTAGGGGCGTTTTGTGGGCTAGGGGGAACCGAGATGTAACCCACGCGACCGGGATAATTCCCACGGACCTGTGACGTATTCCGTTCGGCTCCGTGACACTCCGTCCGTCGTCAACGCTCAATCCATGACTACATCCTGCCTCAAGCCTGTGTACTCGTATGAACGTCGCGACCGTCTCTACGCTATCCAAGTTGAACGTACCGCTCAGCAGCGCCTGGCCCTACGGCCATCCCATAGTAGCTCTTACATCGCTTTTCATACATTGGACGTATTAGCCTGACATTCATGACTCGAAACCCTCAAAGTCGTATATCATATACCTTTGCGGTACCTTCAGGTCAGAAAAATGCCAAGTGCCAATGACTCACTACCCATCAACATCCGTCAAATGGTTGTGGAAGCTTCGAGTCAATCCAGGCTACAGAGTATATAAAGAGGAATCACCGAACGGCTTCTCGTTATCAACAACACCCTTCAACAACCACCCAACCACCTAATACCAAACTACCAAAGGCCCAAAGAACCCCCGAACACCATGACTCGCTCCAGCATATCCCAATACCACCCCAAACTAGCCAAAAAGGTGCTTCTTCTCCCCAACGTCTGCTCACTCAAAGGATTTCGCTGACTTTTGAACAGGCCCTCCGAGCAGCTGCTAAAGACGCCGGCATGCGCTACGTCGATGCCATTAAAGCCCGTAACGAGGCTGTCAAATCCGATGGAAAAACGCTCTCCACCAACAAAATCGGCGTTGTACGTCGAAACCCAGGTCGTATGGACGGGGTTCAATGGAACGGAGATTCCTTCATCTGTCCTTGGAACGTAGACCGTCGGTATGACGGTTCTGGAGACGATTTTGATCTTGGTGACGGTGACGATTCCGACTGGGAAGAGTCCGAGTATCCAGAGAAGGCGCCGAACGTGAATGGGAACCCGGTGACTACTACCGTTTCGTTGATGGACATTGCGAAGCCTATGAAAGTGAAAGGTGTGTATGAACCTCCTTTGCAAGAGACCTGATGATTGAACGGACCCCTGTTATTTTGGATGCGTTAGGCATTGCTAAAGACTTTGAAGTTGTACAAACTGTTCGACGTGTTATCGTACTTGATGAAGATGATATGAAGAGCGAGTCGGGATGGGAGGTAGCGAGCTGTGTTGAATCGGAGTGGGACCAGATCTACGAGGATGATGGTGTTTCGGATGCTCGGGGTCTTCCTCTGTCGTACTCTGATGCTATTCGTGCAAAGGAGAAGGAGGATACCTAAATTTCCAACAGGAATTCGGGGCTGGAAGATACGGGGTTTAACGGTTTACTGAATCGTTTTTAGTACTTGCCCGAGAGCTTGCTGAGCCAAGTAGATAGACAGTCGTAGTGACCTACGGATGATTTCATGTCATTCGAATAGTGATAATAGTTCCACAATTCGTTACTTCTGTAATCAAAAACTTGACGAGAAAACGGAAATAATCTATGGGGAGGAAAGTGCACAGGAGGCGTGAGAGCGCTAGTAGTACAACGTTTAGACAGTTCGTGATGATGACTGGTAAGAAAATCAGAAAGGAGCGTGGGGGAGAGGGGGACTTGCTTATTCATGATGGATAATGACAAAAACGAGTCAACGACGTGCCGCGTAAAGGGGAGTTGCGGGTCGGATACATGACTTCTGAGATTTGAAATATACATAAGAGGGGTCAGGGTATTCCAAACAAAAAAACGGAAAACGGAAAATAATTCGGTCCGTGGGGGTGAGGGGGAGGCAACAACCGAGGATCAAAGTTAAAATCCACCCAAACATCCATCATCCAACGACTGTGGATCTTCAATACTCAGCGTTTTCCGCGTATAGCAGCCATGAGCGGACGAAGGGGTCTTTCTCCGATTCAGTTTCGGTCTCGTCTCCGATTTCTTTTTCGTCAAAGGTCGACTGCCTGCATGGGGTAAAAAAGACATGGCGCTAGGTGGAATGAGATTGAAAACCGGTATAGGGGATAAACGAGGAGACCCATATGGGCCTTCCGTTGACTCGTCGGATTCCGAGGAAGATGAATCTCGGATGAGCTGAGGTACAGCTGAAGGAGATGGAACAGGAACGTCGTTGGTATCTTCTTCTGGTTCGCAGGCTTCGTAAGCTAAAGGATGGAAATAACTCCCTATCCGTTCTCTCGCCCAATCGTGGCCACCCTTGATGGATATGGGTGGACTTCCGGCGTGCATGATGACTCTACCGCCACGTTCGGGTAAAGCGCACGAGTTAGGGCCGACTTCGATTGGGGCTCTGTCATATATCAATGATGAATGTGCGACGTAGGATGAGGAGACGATCACAGGAGTTGGGGGGAAGTGAACGTGCGGTGAAGGATGGGATGATGTGGGAGGTAAAGGTGGAGATAACGACGACATGCGGGGATGATATGCTTTCGAGAACGACAGGGAGGGTCGAGGGGATTGTGTTGGTGATGAAGATGAGCCTTGGGGTCGGGATTTGAGTATTGAACGAACCATGTTTCGCTTGCAATCTTCTACGAGGACGGATAGTTGAACTGAGGAAAGGAGATTATTTAAGAGTGATAGTGTGGAAGGTCGAAACAGCTGCGGAACGCGATGCAACAAGGCCTCGGGATCTAGGAAGCAGTTGGTTGTAGGCTTGACCTGCAAGCAAAGCCCTAAGGTTATATGATTGTAAGGAGAAGCCTGCAGGTCAACAACGTATCAAGGAAAAACCCACAAAAAACACCGCCGCTATTCTTTGAGTGACGGCGGATGTTATGGCTGCATGATGGACCGCCTGAATGCCCTCATCCCTCCTACACAACCATCTGAGGCATTTTAAGTAAACCCCACAGCCGGATCATAGAATAAAAAAATCAAATAAAGCAGCGCCTGCGCCGAGTCCTGACCACGATAAGAAACGTTTGTTCACACGTCGCACCGCCACTTCCTCATTACGTTTCGCCATCGATTTGTACACAAGTGGAGCGTTGTGGGGAAGTGGCGCCTGCCCGAAACGACAGGACGACAACGGAAACATTCAGTGGTACACAGTAATGGGAGTTTCAAGATTTCGCTTGAAGCTGACGTCAAACCGGTTGCCAATGAAACAGCTAAGAAGACTTTTTTTCTTCCGCGGGAAGTAAGACCCACGACGCCGGGCAAGAAGTACCAATAGGGATACAGGATCCCCCAAAAGAAAATGGCCTTTCCTCCTGTTGTGGTATATTGTAGGTCGTAAGGAATGTCGTCCCGGATGGAAGTACATGTGAAGATAATTGGGAGAACGGGCCGCAGTCTGCCGCAGCCACATGCCATCAGAAGTTTTCCTTTGCGCCATTTTCGCCTGCACAGAGGAATAACACGTTGGGTCTAGTTTGAGGCTCGTAGCCAGGCATTGCAGGTTGAGAATGATATAATGGAGCAATTCGTAGCAGGCCCAGCCGGGATTAAATCGATTAAAATTGTAATGTCGAGAGGCGCAAGCCCTGGCACTGGCAGCCTGAGTGAATGGCAATTGGCAAAGAGTCAACTGCTCCGTTTCTTTTGCTCGGGTTAATATTGGACGTTCAACCAACGGCTCCATATAGCCCTGGCTTGAATATTTCTTGCGTTTCCTGACCAAATCCTGGCAGTCATATGAGTACAGAAAAATCATACCGGAGATAAGGCATCGACTCGAGGCGACCAAAGTCTGAAGGAATTTGTTATCGTATGTTCCCCAAGCGCACGGAGTCCTACTAAGCTTTCGCTTTGATCGCCGTGTCGAAGCATATGCTTTGCCTCCACCAGCTTGATCTGGCCAAGTTGTCGCTCCAATGACAACCGGCGGTCAGTATAGAGTTGCGTCCCAGTGAGCTCCATATTCCGAGAATCCTCTTTCTCTAATGTATTCGCACAGGGAGATCACGATCGAGGCCACGCACAAGCAAAAGCAACCGGACAGTCCGGACTCAGTTTCCTGCCTAGACGATTGACCTGCTTTGATATTAAATTAGGAACCGGGAGAAGCCCACCGAAAATCCTCTTCTAACCTCTTTTCTAGAAGCCTTTCCGTCTTCGGAACCGCCATGTTCAGGAACGACAAAATGAGGTGGAGTGGCTCCTGCTGCTTGCACTGACGATATCGCTTTCATGCCGAGAAGCTCCTTAAGGTGTTCTCTGGGTCTCCTTCTGCGCATCTGCGGATCCATTAATCAAGAGAAAATCGATGGAACTTAAGGCACCTTACTCCCTGATGACTTCGCTTTATGTTATTTCCTGCACCAATGATCGGCCAAAGCTCTCCTCCAGTCATTCGAGATTATCAAGATGAATCACAGGAAAGATGTTATCTACTCCATAATCCGTGAGTTCAGGAAATAAATGCCCCGTGTTCGGTCCCTGTTGGGAGATGAAATAAAATTCATTACGGTATATTGAATTCCGGGAGACTTCCTAGCAAAAATCACAGACCTCGTTGAACTTCCTGCCGCTTCTCTATGTAGTATCTGTCAGCCGCATTTACAACGTTTAGTACCGTAAGATGAAAGCTCTACTCCTCGAAACTCGAAACAGTCGCAATCCGATGCAGCAGAGGAATTAGAAGACGGAGGCAGTCCCAAATCTGACTCTGAAGCAGAGAGGTCGTCCTGAGCAGTCACTTGTGAGAAATTGCGGCCCATATAATCCAAGTTGGATTGTTCCCAATATCCGGTGTTGTCGAGACACCGAATTCGCTACAGTATTATAGAACCGGATTCGTACTAGTAGTTCCCAGCCCCGCGACAGACGAAGATGGGAGGGAGAAACGAAAAGGATGATTTATCGGATTTGTTCACAAATACCTCAAGTCGATCTGTTGACGGAAATCGATCCCACCGGGACGGATTCACCTCAAATACCTGCGTGTGATTCTTCCGCGCTTTGTCAACCGTATTCAAACATTCTCGAAAGGGAATCTGCACCCGCTGTTTGAATTTGTGGCGTGGTACTTTCGAAACCCAACGGGTATTCTAGTGAAATTCGCACCCATCTCGTTTTTCCCCGCTTTTCAGCGTTACCACAGAGCGCGTTCTTTCAATTGAAGTTGAACTCGTCTCGGATGGGATGAGTGTTCTGATTCCATCGGGGCAAGCTTCCTTGACGGTAGAGTGATCTAGCCCGTGGGTGCCTTTCCAGCTAAGTAAAATGGAGCGGGGAGATAAAACAAAATTGAGTATCGTAGAGTTGAATTGGAGACTCCCTAGATCCTGTCAAGTTATTATGACAAGCATTCTATTCAATCATTTTAATAACTGAGTCTTTTACTACTTCTGAGCTAAATTTCGACGGGTCTTAATATTTTTAACTAGATATACACCGTGCATACAGAAATTATGCATAAATGTCCCACAGACAGATGTGCTTGTTCAATCTGCCCTACTTCAAAAGAACAGGAGATTCTTCTTCCCAAGGAAGGCCATCCGCACGGAGGCGCTCTAAATGTGAAAGGAATCCTTGAACAGCAGAGGCTGTCGGTCGAAGATGACCCTCTTGTGCCCAACATTGTTCAACCATGGCCCAAATGTTATTTGGACACCAAGCAGTGCTAGTTGGCCTCCCTGGTCTGTTGCCATTGAGGACTTGTAACATCACTTGTGCATCATGCCTGAGATGGGCAAATGGTATTTGTTCTGCCACAATCTATCCATCAAAGAGATCTGCATCAATTTAATGCAATATCCAGTGAGAGACATTCATACCTCATATACTGTACAAGCATAGGCATAAATATCTCTTGCCAGCTTGAAAGTATCAGGCTTTGCGGTTTCAAGAGGTTCCTGATCTGGGGAACCAGTAAGATCATCACCAAATTCAGTCCCGTCAAAGGTGAATAACTCTGGAGCCATCCAACGTATTGTACCCTTTCCTCCACCAGCTGTTGTTGTACTAAGCAGAGTGCTTGTCATAGCAGCTGTGGCTAATCCAAAGTCTGCAAGGTAACATTGTCCCTGTTCATCCACAAGAACATTTGTCTACAATTACTTCTTCAGTAAAAGGAAAATCACTGTAAAACTGCACCTACTCCCTTGATGTCACCATGTATAATGTTACGAGAATGGAGATACATGATACCTGCAGCAATCTCAGATATCTGGGGTTTATATCAAGGTTAAGAGGGAATCACAAAGGTAAAATACAGGAATATGAACTCACCACTCTAAGCCTGTTATGGATAGGATTCACTTTCAAGAACTTTATAATTTCTCCATTTGCCATCCATGGTGCCACCAGAGCAAGCTTTCCAGGAAATAGTGTGATGTTCACACCAAGGAAAGGCAAAAGGCTTGGATGACTGAGCTGAGTCCATAGCAGAGTCTCTTTATAGAATTCCTATGGAACAAATGTAAGTTGATGAAGATCTTAAAGTTAAGCAGACATACTCGAAGTTCCTTATTTCTTTTCTCTTCACCATCTTCAATATACACCTTCAAGACCTTCAAGCATACTGGCTTGCTCTCAAAGACACCTTGGTAGAAATCCTGTGAAAGCAGACATACTCGAAGCTCCTTGTTCCGTTTCTCTTCACCATCTTCAATATACACCTTTAAAACCTTCAGACATACTGACTTGCCCTTGAAAACCCCTTTGTAGATGTTCTGTGAAGTTGGACTAGTTAAGAACTGTCTGTGACTACATGTCAATGCTTACTGAGTATCCCCCAACAGCTACAATGTGTAGACCTTTCATGATGATTTTTTGAAAAAATAGTGAAGGAGGCAAAGTGTAGTGTTTATTAACCAGAAGGCGGAGCGACTTTGTGCACTTTTGACAGTATCCACGATTTAATTTCGATGTTTTAACTTCCTATTTGGTTTGATTCAATACAGACAATTCAGGTAACTGCAATAATAGAGCTTACAGCCAGAAGTAGGTCAAGTACCAAAGGTATCTTCGAGGATTCCACAGCAAACAGGATGGAATCAGCAGCTTCTGGATTTAGATTCACTAGAGTGCGGATTCCATCTCGCACAAATAGTGAAGAGGGCATGATATTATGTCTCTTGACCAGAATTTGAAGAATCCTCATGCACTTCTGGCGATATTTCAGGTCTGAATGAGGTATTTTTCCTTCCTATTAGATTGAGTTCATTATGAAGTTCAAAGTAGCTAAAACTATAGCACTTACAGCTAGAAGTAAATTGATGGTTGAAGACACCCTTGAAGGTTCCAAGGCAGCCAAAATAGTATCTGCAATTGGTGGCTCTAGATTCACCAATCGGTGAAGCCCATCTTGCATAAATAGCGAAACACTGTGTTTCCTGACCGGAACATCAAGAAGTCTCATGCATTTCTGGTAATGTTCATCATCCAAATCCAGTGATTTTGCCTCCTATTCAGACCGAACATTATAAGAATTAAACAGTTGACTATAGTACTCACAATTAGAAGTAAATCAAATACTGAAGACACCCTTGAAGGCTCTGAGACAGACAGGATAACATTAGCAGTTTCTGGATCCAGACTCAACCAGTGATGAATCCACCTTCCACAAATGGTGAGAAAGGCAAGACATTGTACTTCCTGATCAGAACACCAAGTCTCATGCATTTCTGGTGATATTCATCATCCAAATCTGGTGATATTCATCATCCAAATCTGGTGATTTTGCCTCCTATTTACACATAATTCAATACAAAGATTGAGATTAAACAGTTGACTGTAGCACTCACCACTTGAAGTAAATCAAATGCTAAAGACACTATTGAAGGCTCCAAGGCAGACAGGATAGCATCAGCAGTTTCTGGATCAAGATTCACTAAAGTGCAGATCTCATCTTGCACAACTAATGAAGGAGGCAAGATGTTGTGTGCTTTGATCAGAAGTCCAAGGAGCTTCATACATCCCTGGGTATGTTTTTGATTTAAGTCTGGCCTTTTGACTTCCTGTTTTAATTGAGTTAAAATTTAAAATTTCCAGCTGACTGCATTAATAGAGCTTACAGCTAGAAGCAGGTCAAGTAGGAGAGCTATTTTTGAAGGGTCAAAGACATGTAAAATGTCCTGAACCGCCTCCAGGGACTGTATTGGGTCAACATTTGTAGCCCAGTTATGAAGGAATGAACAAACTTCCTTCACAACTGCTGCATAGCAACACCAGAACCAGTATGATGATACATCTATCATGCATAAGCAAAACATGTTAGAAGCCTCTAAAACATTTCTTGCAAAAGAATCAACACTACTTACCCTTGGTTATAATGAATCTACTACTTCTTCCACTTTCCCAGGTAGTACATTGGGTTATGATGCCGGAATAACTAGACCAGTCACTTTTGGTTCTAGACTCCACAGAGATATAATCATTTGAATCATAATGGAATGGATCTTACTGTGAGCACCTACGCTCTACATTATAGAGTTTGCCATGTTTGTGAGTTATGTTTCGGACTTGTGGAGCATCAAGAGAGTTTGGAGACCAGTCTGATATTTGGATATTTAATGAATTGATCAAAAGGATGTCAGGATACTTAGAAGAAGTGTGGCAAGCTCAGAGAATTTCACCTCTGCATTTTTGTTTCTGCAGTTCTCTGCAAATAATGTTCTTTCCAAACTCGCTCATAAAAATCAAATGATGCATCTCCTTGGGTGTGCCAAGAAAAACTCCTTCCATTATGGGATTATCATGCTTGCCTTCTTTGGAACAACTGCAGAATGTTTGTTGGGAAGTTACTAGAGTATGAAATAACCTGCTTCAGAGATTGAGCTCTCTCTCTTTCTTCTAGCACTTACCTCCAAGGTCTATGTCCACATGAGATGCGCCTGTCCCATTGAGACAGGCTCTCCGACGATTGCAGATAATGACAAATGCCTTATAAGCAGAAGTTGAATCTAGCCCAGTTGGGAGGAAAAGCCGACTCGGAAAGTGTATGTATTGTGTTATGAGTCTGAACTTCTTAATGATGTTAGACTTGAAGCGTTCACCACTCCGTTCCACATAGACAACCGTCATATCATCCATTGATATCAAGCTCTATCAGTTGGAAGGATCAGTTGATGGGAAGATAAATGACCGACTTTATTGAAAGAGCTCATATGATAAACATGCTTCTCTGAGACATACACGCTTTCTCGATTTCTCCAACGATCAGCTACTACTACAGCTATAGTGAATGGACATATCAATTATCTTTTTTCCAGTGCCTCCAGCAACTATAAAAAAAGAAACGTATCCAAGCCATGTGCAAAACAGACTATTTGGAATGAAAACATCTGGAGCCATTGCCCACCACATTTCAAGACAAACAGAGACTTACCAACAGCCAACTTTTCTTCTTTAGGTACATCAGGGAAGTCTCTATGAAACTCTGCATTCTCTTCTTCACTTGCATACTCCAGATCACTCTGGCTCTGTCTACTACTCTCTGTGTGCAGCTTTGATGGCTCTAATGTCAAGGATGATACAGACAGTGGCTGGTTCTGAGGCATTTGAGGTTAAGCAGAAATATTGTGGGAGGTTCTTGTGAGGAGGATTGAGGAAGATGAGGGGAGATCAAGTCGTAGTGAAGTACGGTTTTGTGGCCTGCTTAGGCGTGCAGTCAACGTGTATCTGGCCCTGGGTCATGGAGTGAGTAACCCTACAATTATCATAATCGATCAACCTGAGGTTAATTCTTGTAGGGAAGATTATGCACTGAGATAGATAGATAGATTGCTTTTTGTTCATTTTCCGATGAATAAAGATAGGCTTCTGAATCTATTTTTATGAGAGCAAACTACCAGGACTTCCCTGTACATAATATAATTGAGCTCGGCCGGAGAATATAAACTTGAGGTCAGCATGACAATGGAACGGGTGAACAGCTCCGGCTCATAAGCTTTCAAGGTAAAACCAGCAAGAGGGTTCCGATGAATGAACAATCCCCGCCGCCGTGGAGACTCATGCGGGAATCCCTCTAATCCCACTGTCTACATCAACAAACGCCCTCGGCATCATGCATCATCAGAACTTGCGGAAGCAGCATGTGTCATTTTCCACCATGGTATCTCGATCCGATTTCTCCTGCCGGAAATAGTGCTAGAAATGAGTGCGGTAAACGTACTAAGAATGAGCAATGACATACGGATGTGAATACACTTCGAGGTTTTACGACTTGCCATCTGCCTCCCTACCTCGACATATCTGATAGCCAAAGATGATTACTTTTTCAAAAACTTGAATGATGTTTCACTTCGATCCGCCGTGTCGAAGCTTCTTCCTGTATCTTCCTAGCAAAATCAGACCTCGCTCAGCTTGTATGCTGCTTGCTTCTCTGTCAGCCGCATTACAATGTGTAAACCACGGATCTGAGGAACGTTCTGCTCCTCGAAGCTTGAAAGGCACCTGAGCACTCACTTGTGAGAAAGTGCGGCCCGCGGGTCAGTACACTCTCAAATTCTAGATAATTCGAGTTGGATTGTTCCCAATATCCGGTGTGGTCGACAACACGGATTCGTGACAGTAAGTATTCATGGAACCAGATTTTGTACTGGCAGTCCCTGGGCGGAACAAGATGGGAACGACGGATTTCCTCATAAGTTCCTCCAACTCAGAGCGCCCCATTACGTCGTTGACTCGTTTTGTCAGTTTTTGTCACGAATAAGCTCCTTTAATTTCGAATCTGAATTACTTTTTTTTCTGTCACTGTCATCATGAACTCAGATCTCAACGTTGTACTGGCACCTCTTGTTTCTATCATTCTTTCTTCCTGTGTGACACGGCACACTTCCATTCCATTGTTTCATTTCCATATTCTCATCAAACTTTTGATTACAGAAATAGTAAATTGTAAATTTGCTATCACTATTTTGAATGGCATGTGTAGCTCTTCGTATCAAGTGTGGGCCACTACGACTGTCTATCAACTTGGCTCACGCTTGAATCGTCGAAAACGTCAAGTTAGGGAGAAGAAATGACCTCTTGGGCAAGTACTAAAAACGGTCCAGTAAACCGTTAAACCGCGTATCTTTCAGCCTCGAAGCTCGAAATGATTCAAGTATCCTCCTTCTCCTTTACACGGATAGCATCAGAGTACAACAGCGGAAGACGTTGAGCATCCGAAGCATGATCATCTTCATAAATCTGGTCCCACTCTGATTCAACACAGCTCGCCACCTCCCATCCCGACTCGCTCTTCATATCGTCTTCTTCCTCAAGTACGATAACACGTTGAACGGTTTGCAAAACTTCGAAATTTTTAGCGATGCCTAGCGGTCCAAAAAGCTTAACCATCAGAATCTGAGTTTCAGGACATTCGTACCTTTCACTTTCATAGGCTTCGCGATCTCCATTAACAAAACGGTAGCCTGAGACACACCGTTCGCCTCCACCCTCTCTGGATACTCAGACTCTTCCCAGTCAGAATCATCACCGTCACCAAAATCAAAATCATTTCCGGACGCGTCGTATCGACGATCTACGTTCCAAGGACAGATGAAGGAATCTCCGTTCCATCGAACCCCGTCCATACGACCTGAGTTTCGACGTACAACGCCGATTTTGGTGGAGAGAGTCTTCCCATCGGATTTGGCAGCCTCGCTCCGGGCTTGAATGGCATTGACGTAGCGCATCCCGGCGTCTTTAGCGGCTGCTCGGAAGGCCTGTTTGAAAAATCCGGGTTCAACGAAGGGGTTTTATATAAAGCAACCGCTGTGAGAAGAGGCACCTTTTTGGCTAGCTTGGGGTGATATTGGGATATGTTGGAGCGAGTCATGGTGTTTGTTGGGGGTTCTTTGGGCCTTTGGTGGTTTGGGCTTAGGAAGTTGGGTGGTTGAAGGGTGTGTGTTGAATATGAGAAGCTTCGGTGAATCCTCTTTATATACTCTGCAACTTGGATATCACTTGACGGATGTTGATGCCTAGTGAGTCATTGACGCTTGGCATGTTTTTGACCTGAAGGGACCGCGAAAGTACACGGATACGACTTTGAGGGTTTCGAGTCATGAATGTCAGGATAAAAGAAAGATGATCGTGGAATGGCGGTAGGACCAGGCACTGCTGAGCGGTACGTTCAGCTTGGACAGCGCAGAGACGATCGTGACGTTTATACGAGTACACAGATGGACGTAGTGTCACGCCGAACGAAGGAAGAGCCACGGGGCCGTGGGAGGTTTATCGGTCGCGTGGTTAGGCTCGTTCAAGTTACATCGCAGACTCGGTTCCCCTCTAGCCCACGAAATTATAATGGATGATATTGGAGTGTCCAGTGTTGACATTCCGGCTCGTAATAACAAGACGTGCGAAGATGTATACTACTCCCGTTTTTTTGTGATGCCCTTGAAAGTTGAGAGACAAGATCAGCTCCGAACCCCTTAGTTTGTTCGTCCTTTGAGGGCACGCGGGGGTGTTATGGCGATGAAAGGGGGGGTTGGTTACAAGGGGCGATGAAACCAATTCCCCTGGGCCCTGCTTGGCGAGGTCGCGAGTGCCTGTAACTTTTAGCGACTAAGGGCGATTCACTGGCAGCAACTCCGAACACCCAGTTCGCTGCTAGCTCGTGTGGAAGTCTTAGTTGGTTATACTTACAATTACAGTGCCATTTCTCGCGTCAAAGCTTCGAAGGAGGCCTCAAACAAGGCACTGTTTTCTAACAACACACAAGGCCAAGCGGTCCCCCTTTTTTTTTTGTTCGTCCTTTGCACAAAGGGGCCTCCTACTTATGTTTTATTTAAAATTATGTGTCCTTGGCAGCCTTTGTGCAAGGGACTATAAAGTCGTTGGAACGCCTTGCCGGAGTCTCATCTTATCCAGACTGCCAGTGTCTGCTGTCTTAAGTTAGGCGGAAACATACTTCGTCAAGCCCTGGACTTGTCGCCCTCACGTTCGTTAACATAACAGTAACCTTTTCGCTATCTGGTAAATATGCGTCTTCCACTCTCTTGCACACCAACCACGTTCCTTGTCCTTTCCTCTCTGAGCACAAGCGTTCAGTCCATCGCCATCAAGAGAGCTCCCGACCGGAGTAATGTTGTGGCCAATTCCAAAATTACTGGTGTGTTTTTTTAATGGTTTAAGTTTCCCTTTTATTAACGAGCGGCCCGGTTCACACAGATCCTGTTCAAGAATGCACTCCCTACTGGTATCCGCCGTCTGACAAGTATATGAACAAATTCCCACCTACTTGGGGTGTCGCTAGTATTGTCTCTGGTGATACAGAAGCTCAAAATAAATGGAACTCTATCAAGAGCAGGGTACCTACTACTGCACCCAAGGTGCGACTGTTCCGGTATTCACTTGGATTGACTCTTCATTGCTCACCCGCGGTTTTGATTCTGGACCGGTTTTTTAGGGCGTCAACGGTGATTTTACGGGTGTCAATTACGACTATGACAACGATCCCGATTGTTGGTGGAGCGCTACGGGTTGTACAACACCTAAGGTGTCTGGGATTCCAGCTGATATTAAAAATGTTCCCGAGGTGAGTCGAATCTTGTTTTTTTTTTTTTTTTTACTTTGGGATCCAGCTAGCTGATGTAAGGCTTTCTCTCAAGCCTCTCTCCGCTGGTTATGGCTTTGACGACGGTCCGAACTGCTCGCATAATGCGTTCTATGATTATTTAAACCAGAAAAATCAAAAAGCCAGTGAGTGGTCGTCGCTTTTTGTGACACGGCGTCTGAGGATTAAATATTGTGACGTTCTTTTCCCTTAGCTATGTTCTTTGTCGGATCAAACGTTGTCAATTGGCCTCTGGAGGCCCAGCGAGCTCTCTACGATGGTATGTGAAGTACTTTGAAACTTACACACGTGTCCGTGGTCTAACTCCCCACTGTTAGGTCATGAGATGTGCGCACGTAAGTGCAGTTTTTGGTGGATACCAGTGTTTCTTATCGGGTATACTGACTCTGCTTCTCAAGATTCTTGGTCTCATAATGCTAGTACGTCTCCTTACTTATCTCATCGAAAACAAAAATGTTGATGGAACTCCCCATCCGAATAGTGACATCCCTCACCTCCGAGCAAGCATTTGCCGAGGTTTGGTACAGTGAGTATTTATCCCTTTATCATCCTGTCCGTTATATTTACTTATTCCCCTTCCTCTTAACAGCTGTACGTCCCCTCGCTATGCCTCAACCACGACTTTTTCTCCCTTGCTCATACTCTTTTTTAGATTCAAGCCATAAAAGCCGTCACTGGCGTCACCGTAACTTGTTGGCGCCCCCCATACGGCGATACAGACGACCGTATTCGATCGATCGTTAACGCCCTCGGTTTGTCTACCATCCTTTGGCAAGCCGACTCGTTCGATTGGAAGGGTGGCGAAGAGGTTGATACCAACTATCAGAATTTTATTAACAATGCCAAGGGTGATGCGCTTAAGAAGGTTCGTTCTATTCTATTCTCAAATAAATATTTTTGATTGACGTGCTTGAAAACTTGGAAATATCGTCAGGTCGGAACAATCTTTTTACAACATGAACTCAATGACTTTACGATGGGTAAAGTGATGCAGTATTACCCGGATATGAAGAGTGCACTCAAGGTTCGTTTTTTGGTTCTTCTCTCGTTTGAGTTTTTTGTGCTGATTCAAAAATAAATTTGAACCCAGTTGGTTCCCGTCGCTGTTGCATTGAACAAAACCCGACCTTATGTCGAGCAGAACATCGAGTTTCCTTCGTTCAATGAATGTACGTTTTTCTTTTACTCGATCGGATTCCAACCTATTTGTATTGACTTTCCGTCCTTTTTAACTATCAGATATCTCCGGAACTGTCAGAAAGCCGCTTCCGGCTAGTGCTCTCTCATTTCTAGGTGTTAGCTCGACCGCGACCGCAACTTCGACTTCGACTTCGACTTCCACTTCTTCGTCGTCCGCGAGATCCAGCTCCAGCTCCGTCAGTTCAACCAGTCGAATGAGCTCAAGCTCTGTAAATCCCTCGGCATCAGCATCAGGGTCTCGATCTTCGATTTTCGCATCTACTACCACCGCCTCATCTTCAATGGCTTTGGCCTCGGCCTCGGGCTCCAGCTCTCGATCTTCGAGCTCCGCCTCCTTTACAGGCTCCTCTCCTTCAGTCTCCACGACTGCCTCATCTACATCTGCCACTACAACTACCACGGCGGTGGGAGGGTATCCCATGTTACCGACTAACCCTACAAAAGCACAGGTACAGGAATATATGACTGGTTTAAAGCAGATGTTTGATTCGTTAATGGCGTGGATTGGGAAGATGTAGAAGGGACTATTGGATGGCAGGGTGTTCCGCTTTGTTTTCTTTCGGGGGTATTTTTTGTGGTTGTTGTATTATTATTTTTTCTTGCGGTAATACTTTCGGGATCTATCCATGCAATGGCAGTACAGTATGCCAATCCTCAGTGGGAATAAATAACGCATTGATCAGAAGCATTCTCAGAGTTGGGATGAGTGTGATGAGTCTCAATCGGCCAAAACTCTCCTCTGGCCGTTCGAAATTATCATGATGAACCAAAGTAGAGATGTTATGTCCTCGTATCTGCTCCCTCTCTGCGAGGCCAGGAAGCTAGTAAATAGCCCGTGTTCGGGAAAAATCAAAGGAGATCCCGAAATGATTTCCAGTGTGGATGGCACCGTCGCTGTTGAAAGGAGCCGGGGAGACAAAATAAAAATTCAGTACGGTAGATTGAATCGGAGACTTCGTACAGGTTGGTATGACAGGCCCAGCTTCCAGAGTTTGTACAGATCTGATCCTCACACTTGTAGATGACTATTCATGTAAAGGTGTCAATTGGCACAACTTGGCGTTGGACAATATGCTCATAGTGTATGGTGTAGAGTGTTATAGGACGAGAAACTGCAAGTTCTTATTCAATCATTTCAAGAACTGAGGTGTCATTGCTTTCTGAGCCAAATTTTGAGTCGGTTCTCAATATTTCCAACTAGATATGCCATACATACATAGAGGCACTGTGCAAAAATGTGCTACCCAGATAGATGTACAACCATTAGATGTGTATGCTCCAAAGTCCGCCCTACTTCAGAAAATCAAGAGATTCTTCTTCCCAAGGAAGGCCCTCCTCACGGAGTTGCTCTAAGCGGGAAATAAATTCTTGAACAGTAAAAGCTGTTGGTCGAAGATGACCCTCCTGTGCCCAACATTTCTCGACCAGGGCCCAAATGCTCTTTGGACACCAAGCAGTGCCAGTCGGCCTCTCTGGTCTTTTGCCACTAAGAACTTGAAACATTACTTGTGCATCATGCTTGAGATGAGCAAAAGGTATTTGTTCTGCCACAATCTATACATCAAGGAGATCTGCATCAATGTAATACAGTATCTAGTGAGAGACATTCATACCTCATATATTGTACAAGCATAGGCATAGATATCCCTTGCCAGCTTCATATGATCAGACTTTGGGGGCTCAGCGTGTTCCTGATCTTGGGAGCCAGTAAGGTCATTGTCAGTTTGAGTCTCCTCAAAGGTGAATAACTCTGGAGCCATCCACCGCATTGAACCTTTTCCTCCACTACTAGATGTTACTGTACTAAGGAAGGTGCTTGTCATGGCAGCTGTGGCCAATCCAAAGTCTGCAAGGTAACATTGTCCCTGTTCATCCACAAGAACATTTGCCTACAATTACTTCTTCAGTAAAAGGAAAATCACTGTAAGAATGCACTTACTCCCTTGATGTCACCATGTATAATGTTACGAGAATGGAGATACATGAGACCTGCAGCAATCTCAGATAGCTGCAGTATTATAGGAAGGTTAAGGAGTAGTCACAGAGGTGAGATACAAGGGTGTGAACTCACCACTCTAAGCCTGTCATGGGTAGGATTCACTTTCAAGTACTTTGTGATTTCTCCATTTGCCATCCATGGTGCCACCAGGGCAAGCTTTCCAGGAAACAGTGTGATATTTACACCAAGGAAAGGCAAAAGGTTTGCATGGCTGAGCTGAGTCCACAGCAGAGTCTCTTTATAGAATTCCTATCAAACAAATGTAAGTCAACGAAGATTTTCAAGTTAAGCAGATATACTCGAAGCTCCTTGTTCCGTTTCTCTTCACCATCTTCTATGTACACCTTCAATACCTTTAGGCATACTAGCTTGCTCTCAAAGACCCCTTTGTAGATGTCCTGTGAAGTTGAATTATTTTACAACTGTCTGTAACTAAATGTCAATGCTCACTGAGTATCCTCCAACTGCTGCAATGCGCAGGCTATTTATAATGATATCTTGCATAAATAGTGAAGGAGGTAGAACATAGTGTTTATTGACCAGACGGCGAAGCCACTTTGTGCACTTTCGACGATATTCATGATTCAATTGTGATGTTTTGGCCTCCTATTGAATTTAATTCAATACAGACAATCTAGATAAATGCAATAATAGCACTCACAGCTAGAAGTAGGTCAAGTACTAGAGGTATTCTTGAGGATTCCACAGTAAAAAGGATGAATTCAGCAGTTTCTGGATATAGATCCACCAAAGTGTGGAGTCCATTATGCACAAATAATGAAGGGGGGATGATATTATGTTTTTTGACCAGCCTTTGAAGAATCCTCATACACTTCTGGTGGTACCCATGATCTGAATTATGTACTTTCCCTTCCTATTAGATTTGGTTCAGTATAAATTCAAAAATAACTGCAATTATAGCACTTACAGCTAGAAGTAGGTCAAGTACCAGAGGTATCTTTGAGGATTCCACAGCAAACAAAATAGAATCATCAGTTTCTGAATCTAGATTCACTAAAGTGCAGATTCTATTCTGCACAAGAAATGAAGGGGGCATGATATCATGTTTCTTGACCAGAATTTGAAGAATGCTCATGCACTTCTGGTGATACTTATGATCTGAATTAGGTATGTTTCCTTCCTATTAGATTGGGCTCATTATAAATTTCAAACTGGGTGCAATTATAACACTTACAGCTAGAAGTAGATCAAGTATTGAAGACACCCTTGAAGGTTCCAAGGCAGACAGAATGGTTGCAGCAACTCCTGACTCTAGGTCCACCAATCTGTGAATCCCATCTTGCACAAACAGTGAGACACTGTGCCTCTTGGCCAGAATAACAAGAAGTCTCATGCATTTCTTGAAATATTCATCATCCAAATCCAGTGATTTCGCCTCCTATTTAGACTTGATTTGTTATGAAATCAAACAATTGACTATAGCACTCACAACCAGCAGTAATCCAAATACTGAAGATGCCATTGAAGGCTCCAAAACAGACAGGATGGAATCAGCAGTTTCTGGATCCAGATTCACTAAAGTGCAGATGTCATCTTGCACAACTAGTGAAGGAGGCAAGATGTTCTGTGCTTTGACCAGAAGTCCAAGGAATTTCATACATTTCTTGACATGCTCTTCATTGGATTTTGGCATTTTTAATTCCTGTTTTGATTTGGCTAATCATAAAGTTTCCAGTTGACTGCAATCATAGAACTTACAGCTAGAAGTAGGTCAAGTAGCAGAGCTGCTCTTGAAGGGTCAAATGCATGTAAAATGTCCTGAACCATCTCCAGGGACAGTATTGTATCAACATTCATAATCAAGTTATGAATGAATGAACAGACTTCCTCCACCAGCTTTGCATGGCTAGGCCAGGCCTTGTTTGGGACTGACACCACACCTATCATGAGTAGAAGACACATGTTAGAAGCCTCCAAAACATTTATTACAGATGTATCAAAGAACACTGCTCACTGTTGTTTATAATAAACCTACTACTTCTCCCACTCTCCCACATGGTACATTGAGTTATGCTGCCACAATAAAACCTTTGGTGTTTAACTCTAGTCTCCACAGATATATGATCATTTAGATCATAATGAATGATCTTATTGTGAATACTATAGTCCTGGTGGTAGTGTTTGTAATTTATAGTTTGGACCAGTGGAGCATTAAGAGAGGATTGAGCCCAGTATGATATTTGGATATCTAATAAATCAATTGAACGAGATGTCAGGACAAGTTGTGGCAAGTTCAGAGGATTCTACCTCTGCAATTGTTATTCTCCAGTTCTCTACAAAAGATATTCTGCCCAAACTTGCCAATAAATGCTAGGTGGTACATCTCCTTAGGTGTGCCAAGAAAGACTCCTTCCATTGAAACATTAGCATGCTTGCCTTCTTTGGAAAATGTTTGTTTGGAAGTTGTATCTAGAGTATAAATAATCAGCTTCAGAGGGTTGAACTCCCTCTTTCCTCCAGCACTTACCTCCAAGATCTACATCCACATGAGAGGCATATGTTCCATTAAGATGGGCTCTCCAACGATTGCAGATAATGTCAAAGGCCTTATAAATAGAATTTGACTTTAGCTCAGTTTGGGAGAAATACCGAGCCTGAAATTGTATATGTCGTGTTATGAGACGGAACTCCTCAATGAGTCCGCTACTTTTGTTCGGTTGCACATAGATAACAATCAAATCATCCATTGAGATTAAGCTCTATCAGTTGAGAGGGTCAGTTGATGGAGCAAGAAAATGATAAATGACCGACTTTTTTGGAATAGCTCATATGATAAACATGCTTCTCTGAGACATAGACTTTCTTTGTAAAATGAGCTACAGCTATAGTGCATGGACATGTCAGTCATCCTCATTCTAATGGCTCCAGCAACTATAAAGAAGAATGGTGAAGCCAAGCCATATGCAAAACAAACTATTTGGAATGGAAACATATTGCCCCGCTCCATTTCAAGATAAACAGACTTACCAGCAACCAATCGTTCTTCTTCAGGTACATCAGGGAACTCTCTATGAAATTCTGCATTCTCTTCTTCACTTGCATACTCCAGACCACTCTGACTCTGTGTACTACTCTCTAAGTACGACTTGGTTGGCTGAAATGTCAAGGGTGGTAGGCGTTCAGACGGTGGCTGATGTTTAGGCACTTGTAATGAAGCAGAGATATTATGGGAGGCTCTTGTGAGGAACATCGAGGGAAATGAGGGGAGAATGGACGTCAAGTCATAGGGAAGTATAGCGGTGATCAACCTGCTTAGGCGTGCATTCAACGTGTAGTTGACCCTGGGTCATGGCGTGGGTAACCTGTAGTTATCATGATATTGATCACCTTGCGCTGTGCAAAGATAGACTGTTCCTTGGTTATTTTCTGATGAACAACGACAGGCTTCTGAATCCATTATATTAGATGAGAGCGAACTACCAGGACTTCCGTGTGCTTCAATTTGTATAATTGAGTTCCGGCCGGAAATGTAAGCCTCAGAGAGGTCAGCACCACCAACGGGGTGAACAGCCTTCATGGCTGGGCCGTAATTATTAACCCTCAAAACTAAAACTAGCAAGGTTCCGATGACTCACAATCCACATGGACTCGTGCGGAAATCCTCTACTGTCCAGTGTCTACCTCAACAAGCGCCCTCGGCATCATCTCGTCCGACAGGATCAGTCATTGTTTACATGGCAGTCACTGGCTATAGAACTTGGAGCTGAACTTGCGGAAGCAGCATGTGTCATTTTCCACACATGGGATCTTGACCGAATTTATCCTGCCGGAAACAATGCCAGAAATGAGTGCTGTAAGTTGTCAGAAATGAGCCCTGAGTAATGACATACGGATGTGACATTATAAGCCTTTGCAATTTGCCATTTGCCTCCCTCAAAGGAAAAATCAGTAAATAACCCAACCCTCGAGTTGAGAAATCAGTTTCGCTGGGGGGGACAAGTCTGAAATGGGATATCGCATCTTAATCGAGTACGTCCGAATCATCGACTGGAACGGATAGACAAATAACGGGAAAGCAGGAGAAGATTCTCAGAGCCGCAATGAGTCCTTAATCAATTGGGACCCCCTCTCAGCCAAGACTGAAAGTCGAGAAGACCTGCATAGGCGTCAGTTACCCAAAATTTCGTTGCGACTCGTTGTGAAAAAAATAATATCAGGAGTGAGTTGGAGTTGTCAAGTACAAATCGTGTTTTCATTGTTCTTGTAGTGTATGATATAGTATCGCTCACTTTTAAGTGAAACAGGAAATCTGTCGACCCAAGGAAATCCATCAACTTCAAGCCACTGCTCCTCATTACAGCATTTTTTCCGACGCCGCCAAATCCGGGTAAAGGCCATCGATAATAGTGATACTTTCATAACCAACTGCACGCACGGCGTCCAGAATTCTTTTCCCATTCCTCGACTTGAACGCGTGGGTCGAATTTGTCTGCCAGTGCCTTTATGCGATTACTAGCCTCCTCACTTTCCCCGGCGGACAGAAGTAGCGCTGCAAGAATTCCGGCTAGTTTAGGATAAAGCGCCGCAAAAACTCGTATGAGATAAAACGCAGACTTGTGATAGTCAGAGAAATCGGTCGTATGGTAGTACTCAAAATGAGCAGAATTGTGTAGGAGTTATCTAAAATGGGAATCGGGTAGATGTTGAAGGAGAGATACCAATTTTGTATAGACCGGTGACTTCCAAGTTCCTTGGATTACTATCGTCATACCGGATTTCATAGAGTAGATTTGCTAGCAGACTAGACCGATTTGTCGAACGTGGTGTTTTCCGGAAGTATGGGGGTGCAGGGGGGTGCTGCTCAATAGACGAGAGGCAGAGCCTAGCCTTGGGATCGTTTTTGGAGTTCGAGAAGCCTTGAAGGTGTTATTGAGTAATGAAAGTGAGGAAGCTGGGAGCCTAGTGGGATGCATGAGCATGGGAGGAGGTTGCAGTTGGTGCTGACCTGTTCCTTGCCTTTTTTCGAACGCACAATGCCAATCGTCCAACGCGTCCGCGTCAGGGTATCTATCTATACTCGGATTAATTAACTCTGGAGTACTAAGAACTTTCTTACGGGGTGCGACTCCTCAAGCTACGAGCAGGCTGGATCTTGGAGCTCGTAGCTTGATAAAGCACTGGTCAGCCTCAATCAACCCACTGTGCCTGACCTTCTTGATTTGATATCGGCTCTGATGATAACAAGAATTCACTCCGGCCTTCAAAATGTATTTCGTAGCATTTGGGGAGTATCATAGATGGCGGAACTTGGACTCGGTGTTAATCGTAATTGGAAACTCGCCGGGTCTGGGAAGGAACAAAGGATGTTCACATCGTCCTCTAAACGTTCCTAGGTAACATATTGGTTCGTCGCTTATTGGGGTCGATGTGGAGTTTTGTAGGAAAAACTGCCCTTTTACACCGACAATAGAACTGATAGTCGTTCGAATAATATTCCGGTCCGTGTCTCGGAATGGCACGACTTGTCAGGAACGAGTGATAAGCAATTTCTCTTTTGAAACGTTTTATGCGTTTTTGGATGGTTTCTTTAGTGAATCCTCCGTCTGTGAATACCTCGACTAGGCTTTTGAAACTGAGTCAACTGGAATATTGCATCCTCAATCGGGTACATCATCATCGACTGGACATACGAGTAACGGGAAAACAGGGGGAGGTTTTCAGAGTTGCCATGAATCCTGAATTAATTGGGACCCTCGCTCAGCCAAGATATAGACAGGAACCTGGGTATGAGCGGCAGGTATATACGGCTGAAATAGCCGACATTTAGCAGCAAGAAAACGAAAAGAAAAAATTCAAATATGAACACGCACGAAAACCGAAGCATCAATAACCCGAAGGCCAGAGACCCCCTTGACCTTCATATCAGGATCAACAACACCATAATCCGCGTTTCTCGCACTCATAGCAACCGTTCCGACAGGGTGAAATATGGAACTAGTGGTGGCACGAATCATCACCTCGATCTCTGCCTCCGTTGTGTCGTTGAAGAATGGCTTGAGAATGTACCCATCCCATGCCTTGGCAGCGGCGAAACGACGAGCTGCAGTGATCGCTTCTTTCATGGCGGTCATGTCAAACTCGGAACCGTAAAAATTTGGGTCGATGAGAGGTGGATCGAAGGGGTCGTTGGAGTGTAACTGAACAGAGCCGCCTTGACGACGTGTTGGCATGTCAGAACCCTCCGACTGAAGAACGTACGTGAACTTACGAGAAGCGGGCGCCACCACGGCAGTGCTGATTGTGAAGAAGTTACCCTCAGGCGGAGGTATGCCTGCCATGCCATTCTGTAAAAAAAGAAAGAGGGTCGAGCAGGATGACCACACACGTTTGGAAAATGGACCTTACGCCAAAAAGAAGCTCAAAATGTGCAGTGTTCGGACCGGCTGAAGTATCCGGGTGCTGCTCGAACGCAGGTGAGTCATCTGGAATGCGAAACCAGCCGGTTTGCGTGGCTAGATTGTTGACCAGGGGACCCTGACGTTTCGTCTTCCATAGATCAAGGACTTGTTGAGCAAAAGTGGCGTTGCGAGTGATTTTTTCCCATGTCTTTGTTTCGTTGACGAACCATGAATGCCGTAGGATGGGGTGATCGGTTAGGTTTTGGCCTACTGAAGGATTGTGTAGGACCGTTTTGATGCCGAGGTTTGTCAGAGCGTTGGAATCGCCTATTCCGGAGTTCATAAGAATCTGCGGTGATCCGATGGAACCTGCGGAGAGTACAATCTCCTTTTTGGCTGTAATCAACTTTCTTGGACCTGAAACCATTCATCAAAGGGGTAAAGTTTAAAGATGATTGAGGTAACACAAAGACTAACCGTTCGCGGACGTCGCGACCTCTACAGTGTCTATAGGCACGCCTTTGGTCGTGGACGATCTCGCGGTGGTGTTTGAGGAAAGGACACGAGTGACGCGAGTATTAAGCACAACATGCAGATTAGGTCTTGAAACGTATTTTGGTCCGAGATATGAAGTAGCCGAGCTACTTCGCTCTCCATGTCGAATGGTGGCTATTGACCACCCTATTCGATGATGTCAGCAGCCAGTAAGAGGGCTGAAGAATATCTACCTATTCCAAGATGAAAGCCACTGTTATAATCCATATTGAATGGAAACTCCTCCGGGAGCTCTTGTGTGGTCCTCAAAACCCGCGCGTCTATCGGCGTCGGAAAGCCGGGAAGACTGTCTGAATTCACTCCTGAATGTCCATGTACCGCGGGAATGTATTGACCTGTGGTGTTATGATGATCCTGAACCAAGATTTCATTAAACTCTATATCGCGTCGCGAACGATGTTTCTGACATACAGCTGGTGGGGTAACAACTTCGTTCTAGAAGGAAACAGAAGTCAGGCAAGTCGTACTTGACGAAACGACTTCAACGTACTCGCAAAATGAATGGTTGAAGGTTCTTCCATGACCAGCCTTTGTCTCCTGTGACATTCGCAATGCGATCGTAATCCTCCGAAGAGCCACGGGTGTAAGCCATGTTATCTATCCGCAATGTAATTGGTTTACCAGTCAGAAATTCACGGTGGACATGATATGATAAATAACGCACTAATGCTGCTACTCCCTCCAAGTACATGTCCACGGTTATAGTCTACCGATCTTCCGTTAAGTTGCGCTTGTGGTACCGTTCTATATGGGCGAGCATTGGATTCAAAGTCAAGTACACTGAGATCGCAGTGAGCGTACGTGTAGTTCCAGTCGTAAAGAGTACGAGGAGCTGCGCGTGTACAAAAGAACGGTACTTGGATATTCGATACATTCACTCCATCTTTGTTTCTGAAGAGATCTTCGGAATGAGAGTATAAATGAATATGTGGAGTGACTTACGAAACGCCCGCTTCAATGACAAGAATTGAGACATTAGGATTTTCGCTGAGCCGATTCGCGACGACTAGCCCCGCTGTGCCGCCTGACATACGGGGGGGAAAAGATGGAAATTTGATTATGCCTGTCACTGAGTCGAGGGCTCACCTCCAATTACCACGAAGTCGTACTCCACATGAGGAACAGCTGAGATATCGTCGAAAATTGCTCCCCAGCACGACGTGACGAGACAAAGGAAAAATCAGGTCTTGATCGCAATCGAGGGCATAATTCACAATCTCTTACACTCCCACCGCCCCTCGAACGGCCTTTTATATATTCCGTTTTTGCTCCGTGAGAAGGGAAATTCAAGTCGAATTACGCCTTTATTTGTGCCCGAGTGCCACCCAGATAGTTCGCTATTTGAGAAGTAGCGGGTGGGACTGCAGACCTCCGTAACTTCTATTTATGTGTGAAGGAGCTAATTACGAGTTCATGTGAGTGTTATTATTGTACCTTGACAGGAACCAATGATGCATGATGGTTAGCCCATGACTCAACGAGCGCCATCATAAAAGACGAACACCCGACAGCTAAAAACATCCGAGTTGCGGAAGAACAGGCGTCCGGTAGCTTTAAGGAGGGTAGTACTAGTGTCAGTATTAAAACTCAAGGAAGAAAAATTGCCTTTCAATCTGAGCTTGAGAATTGGATCTCAAAAAGTCCGGTGCCTTTCGTTTTCCGGCTGTCGCAGGAAGAGTTTGGAAAGAGGGCTTACATTTTCATGACAGCTTGTGTCGGGGAGAGTTTCTTTGGTGAACTCTTTGTCTGTGAATACCTTTTGAACGAGATCGACTTGAAAAAAGACGGTGCATCCCAACCGGGTGGTTCATGACGGTCAAGATAGACAGGACTCACTGACGCTTCATAACAAGCAACGTTCTTCCTGAGAATCTCGATCTGAACCGTCGCTCCAGGACCATGATATTCGCGAAAGTGCTGGTTTGTCATGAACAGGAAAGCGATTGTTCCAGAGTCTTTGATTCTTGGTTTCCGTATCGTAACGGTGAGGTTTGGGCAAATGGCTTGGACTCAGAGATTGAGGAGAAAGCATGGGGGGATCCTCTCAGCACTGCAACTGAGTACGCTGCGATGGACCGGCGTTCGTCGCTTTTTTGTTAACCTGCCCTAAAGGTGGTCCGTGCGCGGCCCAAAAAACTATATAAATCCGGGTCGAGCGATTCTGATTCTTTACCACTCTGGCCTTTTGGCTTAGATCAAGTGTAGTATCTGTTCTTAATAGTTTAACCACTATTACGAGGGCACCGCCCTCCGTATTTGGTTATCTAATTTTTGCCGCCCCTGTTCTCTGAGCTCTGCTTGCAACTCGGGGACAAGATGACCTTGCTACTGCAGTACTGGCTTGTGTCGTCGGGGGAATTTCCTTTTTTACTCTCTTTTTGTGTTGAATATGCTGGTTGCCAATTGGGTAGACTGGTGGTTCCATGCAAATAGATTGTTCAAAAGTTTTTCTCCCAATATTTTGTGTTGGAGGCAGGTTGAAATTGGATAGATTTGTTTGAATAGATACAAGATGGTTTTTGTATGTTAGAGAATAAAAATCATTCAATATCAATAATGTTAAGTTTCATAATTGTCATGCCTGTAATCACCTATTCCAGATGTATGAAAATTTTCTTTCTTGGCTTGGAATGATTTCCTTGGACTTGGAGTCAGCTGTGGTGAGTTTTACTTTAGGTATGTTATGTATTTTGCAAAAAAAAACCTCACTGTCCACAAACATCCTGACCTCTACATGTCTAGGGATACACCTTTGTCCATTGATGAATCTGTGGTAGTGTCTGAGTGAGTGAGGAAAGAACTCAAGTGACACAAGTATTAAGAGGAATATGCAGATTAGGTCATGCAGCATATTTCGGCCCAAGATACAAATAGTCCTTACAGTAAGTATTGCCCTGGAGCAAGGACCAATTCTCTTTTTGAAGAAAAACACAAGTAAGGCTGCCAGATATTTAACATAAGTATGTGTAATTCAGTTATAAAGAGTTCGAGGAGCTGTGCAACAGAAAATCCTTTCATATCAGGATCAACAACCTATAATTTGTGTTCCTTGAGCTCATGGTGACTGTTCCAATTGGGTGTTAAACTGACCGAGCAGCGCTGGATATCATCGTCTTGAAAATGTAACTACCCCATGCCATCCCAATAAAATGAGGAGCAGCACCAATTGCTTCGTTCATGGCGATCATATCAAACTCGTCACTGTCAAATTCGGGTTTAGTGAGAGAGCAATGGAATGTGTCGCTCAAGTTGATGATACGCGGCCACATGTCAGTGTTCAACCGAGGATGTATCGCAGTGCACTCACAAACTGGTGAATTTACGAGGGGTTAGTGATACCAAGACGGTCGGTACTGATTCTGGCAGTGTTACCCTGGCCCGCGAAAAAAGAGTGTGATAACGCGCGTCTGACATGCTTTGGAGTATGACTTACCCCGAGAATCACCTCCTGCTTGACCAGGCGATCATAATCTTGTGAAGAGCCACCACTGTAAGCCATGAATTCAATACAAAGTGTAATCATTTGATCAGTCAGGGCTTGAACAGTGTTCAAGATGCATAACGTGCCTATGCTGCTTCCTTATAGTACCGGGGGTATTAACCTATCGTTATGCCACCAAGTTATCTTTGCGGAATTGACCTGGAGCCGGTAAGGCTGAGACAGTGAGTATATGTGTAATTTGATGTTCAAGGATTTGTGCATGTTCAGAGCGATGGGAGGGTTGGGGACGACGCTGGACCACGATGACTCTCAAGACATAAATCACAATGATCCACCGGTAAGTACTCTGGGGCTTCCCGTAATGTGAACCGGTGTAAGTTTCGAGCCGGTACTTGAACGGCATCTCTACCCCACCAAGTCAACTTGCGCTCCCTCAGGCCTCCTCTGTTTCATCCAAAATAGTGGTGAGGAAAGGCCATGTTGTTTATTAGACACTTTCTTGACACAGCGCCAGACAACAGAGGAAACTGCATAGTATCACTCGGGCATTGACTCTGGTGAAAATTCGCACGACATCTGTCGACCAGTTGATGGAAGCTCCTTAAGGATACTTCTGCCGCGGATCGTGCTATCCGGACCCGCGAAGAAAACTGCTTTATGATCGATTTCCTTGGAGTTCATCGTCTGTAAGGCCGTCTTAGGTCCGCAAGCCAAGAATTTCCGACGTCTCGAAATCAAGCCATTCTATTCCCCAATACTCAATAGGAGCGGGGCAGGGACGCCGCACAGAATTTGAATCGTGCGCATCTTATCGAGAACACAGGCACGATAATTAACGCCGGCCGTAATCTGACTCTCCGCAATGTTGTCGATTACTGCTCTAATAATCAACTCATGCAACTCCTTGCGATTCCTAATTTGACTACAACACCTTTCCGCGTATAAACGCGCTCTGTGAGTTCGATCTTTCCAATCCACCCCCTTCCACCTCCCACATCTCTTCTCCAGTCTAACCGATTCTAGTACAAGCAACCCTTCAACTTCACCAATGGCACCTGCTCAAGATTATCACACTGCCGTCGAGGACATTACCGCTGATATAGCTGTTCAGTCTACCGCAAACGTTTCTCCCACCTCTGGCGTGTACTACAACCCTCGCTTGGACCCCAAGAACTTCTTGGAGGGACCCCTTTCATCTAATCCAGCTACAAGACTTCGTCAGATGCTTGCTCGTCCTGGTATCGTCGTGCGTATTTACGTCCCACCTTCGTGCTTGGATGCTAAAAAGATCTCGACCACAAAAGGTTGCTCCCGGTATCTGTGATGGAATTAGTGCTCGATGTGCACTTGAAGCCGGATTTACCTGCTTGTATCAAAGGTGACTCCTTCATGTCATTATCATTATGGCAGATTATTCGTTTTACTGACATCTTCTCAGCGGCGCCGCAACTACCGCATCCCGTCTTGGCCAACCGGACTTGGCGATCGCAACTTTGAATGACTTCGCCAAAGCCGGCCAAATGGTTGCTAGCATTGACCCCTCTGTTCCAGTTATTGCTGACGCCGATACAGGGTAAGCGCGTCTTTATGATCACCATTAAGGAGATGATTCACTGACATGTCTACTTCCCAGGTTTGGTGGCCCAGCCAACGTCGCTCGTACCGTCCGAGCATATGCTGGGGCCGGCATCGCGGCTCTTCACATAGAGGATCAAGTCCAAACCAAACGTTGCGGCCACTTGATGGGGAAGCAAGTCGTTTCGCGAGAAGAATTCTTGACTCGTATCAACGCCGCTGTACTTGCTCGAGATTCCATTCCCGGGGGCTCTGACTTTGTATGTTGTTCGATGCATTTCTTACCTGCTCCGATTTGACAAACTTACAGGTGATCATCGGTCGAACTGATTCTGCCCAAGTCCTGTAGGACGGTTTTGCTTATTGGAAAAGTAAACATCATTCTGACATTGTTCTGTTCAGTGGAATGGAAGAAGCCATCATTCGGTTGAAGTTGGCTGCCGCTGCTGGTGCGGATGTCTGTTTCATCGAGGGTGTGAAGACCAAAGAACTTTTGGAGAGTACCGTCGAAGCTCTTGCACCTACACCAGTTCTCGTCAACGTTATCTCCGGCGGTCTTACGCCCTCTTTCACGTACCCGGAAGCGGAACAGATGGGTGCTAAGATTATCAGTACGTTTACACCCCCTTCCGTTCCACACGTCACTTGTGACACCTGCTCGTTCTCCTAGTTTTTTCTCTGGTATCTTGCGTTGCAATACTTCACGGTGTCCGAGCGGCTATGCGCTCGCTGAAAATGACCGGGACCGATTTTACCTCGGCACAAGGCATGGACCCGAAGAAGTTCTTCGAGGTGATGGGTAAGGCTTTTTCATGACAACAGCGCAAGAGGCAGATGATCTGACGCAGTCCCTTGTTTAGGTCTCAAAGATGTTGTAGAGCTCGACGCCAAAGCAGGCGGTACTGCGTTCCAGGTTGTGTAAAACCGACACATACGGACTCGATTTTTTGAGTTTTTGTTTTCTTTCCACTTTCTACCAGCAAATCGACATTTTTCTGCATCATCTGCATCAAAAATCCGCTTTTCTTATGGGATCCGGGGTATAATCTGTACAGTATTTTTATTTTAGGCACATGTATCTTTATATGGGTTTTTATAATGCCTATTTTCTCTTATTTTATTTTATTCAAAGACTTTGGAACGGGGTGTTGTCCACCCGCTAAGGCTGCTCAGCATAAGTGTTGGGTGCCCTGGCAATACGGTTCGTTAAGTCAGCTTAGTCCCTGTTCACCGCCGTTCTCGTCGTTACTTCTGTCCTTTTGGAAATCATAAGCCCCAGAGCGCCCCTGCCAGAGGATCATGACTGGATCTTCCCTGACGGCCTTTTCCGTAAAGGTCATTCCTTTGCCATCCGAGTCTGACTCCGAGGGACCTAGTCCGCAGAGGCTACTCATATAAAGATCCGCCGTGGACTTCTCGTACATGAGTTATCCCGACGTTGAACGTGTGTATCGACAGCCATCACACCGGAGCACGTCAAGGAACCATCCTGATTCGCGCCTTTCCGTTCCAGTTTGTAAACCGTGCCCTTGCCCGCGTGCGTCACCCTTACTTTTCCACCACTCCGCTGTCATGCCCTCTGAGATTGATCTAGGAGATCCTACTGACCCTTATAAGATCAGACAACGTTTTCGTCAGGTGACCGGGTTTGGCAGGGAGTACCGGGTAGGAATGTGTTGCGGAAATTAAGCCGCTCTGAATGACCAAGGTAGGTGTGCCGGGAACTTGGAGTCACCCACTGGTTTGATAACCTGCAAACCTTCGGAACATTGTCGCGTCATTGAAGAGCCTGAGTCATGAGGAGAATCGATCAGAGAGCTACTTACTAAAAGTAGAAGAAAACAGATCGGAACTTGCCGAGGGGCCGTGCGTGAGAACTCTGTTAGGAAGCGAAAACTTCGAAGTGGATACTGTTTCTTCACCAACTTCTATTAAGACCACCACCGATAGACCCTCAAACTCAAGAGCCTCAAATCCAAGCTTCGGGTTGTCCAAAGCTCCTATCAAGGAATCTCCCGAGAGTTCGCATTTCTTTACATTGATTAAGGTACAATTCAACCGCTTTTACCTGACACCTCCATTCCCGTTTCAAGCGCTATGCTCTGGTCTCCATCGTTGTCAATACCTTCACGGGCCCATCGTTTCTCCGAATCGTCTCCGCTGAGCGAACCTCAGCCTGAATCGTAACCCTCGTTCTCAACCCAGCCTTCATCACCTTGTCTGTCGGCATCGATAAATTCAAGAATAGCGGAGATCATGCCTGAGAATGGCGCATCAGTGACAAACCACGTTGGATATCACAGTTCTTATACCCTATCATCACCCGATACCGGGTCACTAGTGCCTCAACAACTTGAACACAGATTTCTCGGTATGCGTAGACTGGAGACTACATAAGTTTCGGTTCAAGATCCCACAATGGATAGTGAAAAGTAGTATCAGTTTATAAAGTCCCGCTCAAACTTGATGTTATTTGCACTAGAATCGACCTTCGAGTAGATACGGGTTGTTTAGGGATCAGGAAGCAGCTTGACGTCGATGGGTCGGTTGGCGATTGGAATTTGGCAGGTCAAAACGCCTTTCTGTGAGGGATCGCATTGATGGATAAACCTCGGCATGCGTCTTGACTCGCATAGAGTCAGTGATAAGCTTCTTTTCCTTTCTTGAATATTCTTTTATGACTCTTTCATGACTCTTATGGCTCCGAGAAAAGTATATAATTCACCTACTACATACTTTTCCTGTACTTACTTTCTTACCTCTGAAATACTAGCCAAGTATTTAACCTTCTGCTTCACAGCAAGGTTTCAGATCAGACCAATGAATAGACGCGAAAGCTCATTGTTACGGTCTACGACTTTCTCTTTGATAGACATGTGAGCTCATTATTGAGAAAGAAATACTTTTATTTCATTTATCTACACGTGAACATAGTGTGAGCGTCCCTGAACTCAATGGAGACCAGATATGTCAGACCCAGATATCGAGCGGAATGCACGGCCCGAGCGATATGGAAGGAAATTGTGAACATGACCCCAATTGCGGCCGGACGTAGTTCTAACTTCGGAGTTCACCCTCTCTTTTCTCTTCGCCACGTGCTTGGCTCGGAGCGGGATTCGACGACACTGTTCCTCATACCTATCTTACGGAAGCTTTACGGATCATTACAACACGACTTGTCGATATTAATACAATCCCGCGGTACGTGATCATTCGGGCGTGAAATCCGCCAGTCTTTCCGGTTCCACAGTCGATCGGGTTTTTTGGAGTACTGAAGAGCTCTCGGGAGAGTTTCCGTTTAATGACGACGATAACAGTGGTTTTCAACTCGGAATAGGTAGTTCATGTCCACCAAGGCCTCTTCCTCACTGCTGATAGCGTCGATTAGAATGGTCAACGACTACTATTGGAGGTGAAGAGTGAAGTAGCTCGGGTACATCATATCTCGACCAAGGTATGCTGGACATTGACTCGCAGATTATAAGCCCACGACAGCTGCCTGAAGAACAAGTATCAACGTAAATCAAGGAAGGAATCACAGTTTCCGAGACTCAAGTGAAAGGTTTGGATTGTAGACATATCTGGGTTAAATAGTCCTTGTCAATTATCCAGATATATAGCAGTTGTACTCAAAGCTTTTTGGTGACGATAATCTACAGTAGCAGTCGGACAAGAGCGTAGGGTGTTGAACTCAACATTGCTGTTTTTCCAGGTTGTGTAAGTTGAAAGAGTCTTGTATTTGGTGTCGTTGCCGATGAGGTTTGATGATAAAAGATCTTGGAAGACTTGTAAAAAGAGCGCCCTGTATTCGTTGTTGAGCATCGCACAGCCCTCCTGAGTCATCTCCAACTCATATAGTTCGTTTGGAGAGGTCGCTAGACGTAGGAAAGAAAGTTGGGACTCCCTCGTAATGGTAAGCAGTATATAAGATAGCTAGGTTGCCGATTAGAGCTTTTTGCGGTAAGTAGGTGGACTTGCGGGTATGAGGCTACGAGATTCTGTGCGAGAGAAGGTTAACATGAGTATTCATGGATGAAAAGTCAAAGAAAACAAATTTCCGACCCGAATTATGGCAGGAGAACGAGCGAAAACGTTTTCAACGCCACTTCGGAAGCTGACAAAGGACAAACAAAGGTGGCGGCGGAGTGGCTGTGAGGGCTTCCCAAAAAGGAAGCTTCCAGCTTGACAGCAACGTTGGACCTTCGTCTTTGTTCAAGCCTTTATCCGTACTCTAAAAAATCCCAGAAAATCAGGAAATGAAGAAAATGATTTTCCAAGGAGGTTTGACAAAAAATAAATGGGAAAAAGTGAGTGAGGAAGCGTAAAAAAAAATAAAACGAAGCTTCCGGTACTAAATGAGCTCAGATTGCTGAGGAACCGTGCGTGAGAAATATGTTAGGGTCCGATGGGTAGTCTGGAAGCGAAAAATTGGAAACTCTTTCTTCCCCAACCCCCATCAACACCACCACCACTCCTCCCTCAAGAACCTCAAATTCAAGCTTCGAATCGTCCAAATGGCTCGTACTAAGGTCAGAATCTTCCTCAAACCTCTATTTAAGTATTATTCTGATATTCTATTACAGCAAACCGCTAGAAAGTCCACTGGAGGTGCGTCGTCGCCGTCGTCGTCAACGACGACCACCCAAAATTTTCGACTCCGGTTGTTGAACTTGGTTCTTTTTTTCAGGCAAAGCTCCTCGTAAACAACTCGCCACCAAGGCTGCGAGGAAGACCGCTGCGGTGAGTAACGCTCTCGTCGTCGTCGTCGTTGCCATCATCACATGACTCATCGTCGTTGCCATTTCCTTTCTAGACTGCCACTGGTGGTGTCAAGAAGCCTCACAGGTTCCGTCCTGGAACTGTCGCCCTCCGTGAAATTAGGCGTTACCAGAAATCCACAGAGTTGCTCATCAGGAAGCTGCCCTTCCAGCGTCTAGTTCGTGAAATTGCTCAGGACTTCAAGGTACCGTTGCCGCTATTGACTTTTTATGACTCGGTGCTGACTCACCTCTGTCCAGACCGATCTTCGTTTCCAGTCCTCTGCTGTCATGGCTCTTCAGGAAGCTGCTGAGGCTTACCTCGTCTCTCTCTTTGAAGATACCAACTTGGCTGCAATTCACGCTAAGCGTAAGTCGTCATTCTTGTTTGCTCCACAGGCTGCCGTGGGGTGCCACCACAACCCCGCCTATTGTCTTCACCCACTGGCTATTTTCCTTGCTCGCCGTACCGTTATAACGCTTATCTTTGATGGCGAGCGGTAACCGTCATTCCATCTGTGTCTCTCACTCTCTTTTTGTTGTGCTCTTTGTCGGCCGCTGTCGCGGGTATCATCGAGGGCGGCACGGAACCCGTTCTTAACCCCATTAATGAATCTTGTCCAACGTGTACTCATATCTTGATTCTCTTATAGGTGTCACCATCCAACCCAAGGATCTTGCCCTTGCTAGGCGTCTCCGTGGTGAGCGCTCTTAAAGTAACGCTACACGTTACTGTAGATTAGTATACGTCGATCGGTTTTTTTTTCTTGTTATCCTCTTTATCTTATACTATCTTCCTTTTTCCACTATTGCCATCCCGCGTCCTCGCGTGTTAGTATCGACTTGACTACGACCTCTTTCACCTGTTTATTATCTTTTCGATTGACACCCGTGTATGTACGTTTTTTATACATCCCTTTCCTTTCCTATCTTGTGTGTGTATGAACATGACTTGACGGACTTATGAATACACTCGAACCTAGAGGGTTCTGTTATGTCTTTATGCATTGCGAACGTCGTGCTGCCCTTGTGAGTGTTGAGAACTTGTGACAAACGTTTGGTAAGTATGTAAACACCGCGTTACTCCTTCAACTTCTATACTCATCTTGGCCGAGATCTCAATCCTTCTTTTTCTCCTGTTTTTCCCTCGCAAGACATCTGGAGAAGCTGGGAAGAGACATACGGGATGGAAAGATGTCAATAGAGGTTGCCCTTGCGGATTGTCAAGAATCTCGGTGGCACAATCGTAGGTTTGTTTACTACTTTTTTTTATTGGCTCTTCGATTGATTATGGATGTACTAATATCCTGGAACTTCCAAATTATACCTGACATGAACGCTTGTTCTTTTACTTTTATCATTCGGGTTACCGTGCGCGATGATACTATGCTCGTACCGCCCGTATATTTCGAATCAATTTACCGGCTCGCCAACGCATGCAGGGAGTGTCCCACTTGGCGTCTTTGAGTGCCACCTTCATGATTCAGTACATGAGCATGTAAATCACGGTTTTCGTAAACGCAGCAAAGGAAGGAGGGGTTAATTACACCCCTCCAGTTCCGATCCCTGTTGGTGTGGAACGTTCGTTTAACCTGAAGTCCCGAGGACAGAATGATGACGCGAATCGTTTCGTTAATAACATTTACTCGATGTAATTATCATTTATCGATGAAGGTTATCACGTCGCAGGGAAGCGCATCAGGCAGGTAACCACTAATAAAGTCGGTGTTGTTCTCTACACACTTTTTGAATTCCCCGGTTTGGATTACCTTGTTTCCAATAAACCTTGAGAATTCAATAGGCTCTTGTTGCAATGCTTACCTCGAAAATCTTTGCGAACGAATCTGCTTCGACAAAGCCGATGCCGTTCCATTCTAATGTATTACCCGACGGGTCTGGGCGAATGTGAAGCTTTGGGTTTGTGGAACCACATGAGACGGCTGTTCTGCCAGTAAGTGTAACAACACTGACCTGTTCCCACTTGGGGATGGGATGAACGGTAGCTACAGTGGACTTGTCTGACTGAGACTGTCGTTCTTGCGGGGAAGTGCGACGAGGCGTCCGAAATTCTGATGAACAGGATTTCCAACTTCCGGTTTGGGCTTTGTATCCTTGGAAGATGTGTCCAGAATAACAGCGATATCACAGGTTACGCGGACGATGGAACTGTCGAGTTTGAAGAGCTTTTTCGCGTCGCCCATAACTTTATCTATGTATTCGGGGTGTTGGACTACCTGTAAGGACTGGCATGAGAAGAGATTTACTTGGAATGAAACAAAATTCGACTCACTTCCTGAATCTTTTCTGGAGACTCTGCCTCGAACAGAACTATACCATCGAAATCGGGCATATTGACCGATGGGTTCTCACGAAGTTTCGTTTTCCACTCTTGATTCACATGAAGCTGTCTATGGTGATCAATGACGGTACTGCTCTGGAACGAGGGTTGAAAGACGAACCTGTTCATATTTCAAGATATTTTTCTTTACAATTTCGAGATCCATAAAGATCTGAGCATGTTCGTGACTCCAATAACGACTGTATTCTTGAAAAGATATGTCGTCCTTTTTTTGGGTGAAGGTCAGTGCTCGTACGGGGTTCTGGAGGAAAGGGCTGGTAGTCGTTGATGCGTCTGACATTGTGCAGAGATGAGACGAGTTCTTGACTGTCCCTGTATTTATACCCTCTGACTGTGATGAGGTCGTCCACCGTGAAAGTTGATGAACGATCAGCGGTTTACTTCCCTTCCATGCGAAGTTTAGCACAGAGAATGGAAATCTGATCCTTGATCGCTTTGACTGGCTGTAATGAGGATGAGAACGTAACGGCTTCCGGCTCTAAGTGGTCCCGGCGCCTCAGGAAGAGAGCAGGAGTTTATCCGCATCCCTCCGGCCTCAAATCCCGTTGATGATCGAAACGTCGAGGACAGAATGATTCACGCCAATTTGTCCCGTTAACATTTTTACCGGATGTACTTGTATCATTTATCGATAAAGGTTATCACGTCGCAAGGAAGCATCTCAGGCAGGTTACCGCTCAGAAAGCTGGCGTTGTTTTCTACCCACTTTTTGAATTGTTCAATTTGAAGAATCTTGTTTCCCGGCATTTCGAATGAGCTAGAGAATTATTTAATAGGTGTTTGCACAATGCTTACGTCGAAGATCTTTGCAAGTGAAGCCGCTTCTATTACGCCGATGCCGCTCCATTCTGAGGTATTACCCGACGGGTCGGGGCGAATGTGAAGCTTTGGGTTAGTAAGACCACATGAGATGGTTGTTCTGCCAGTAAGTGTAATAACACTTACCTGTTCCCATTTGGAGATGGAGTAAACGTTGGCTAGAGTGGACTTGAACGTTGGATCATGGACGTTCAGCCAATGGTCACTGAACTGAGTCTGACTGAGACTGTCGTTCTTGCGGAGAGGCGCGATGAGGCGTCCGTAATTCTGATAGACAGGATTTCCAACTTCCGGTTTGGGCTTTGTATCCTTGGAAGATGTGTCCAGAATGACAGCGATATCACAGGTCGCGCGGACGATGGGACTGTCGAGTTTGAAGAGCTTTTTCGCGTCGCCCATAACTTTATCCATGAATTCGGGGTGTTGGACTACCTGTAAGGACTGGCATGAGAAGAGATTTACTTGGAATGAAACAAAATTCGACTCACTTCCTGAATCTTTTCTGGAGACTCTGCCTCGAACAGAACTATACCATCGAAATCGGGCATATTGACCGATGGGTTCTCACGAAGTTTCGCTTTCCACTCTTGATTCACATGAAGCTGTCTATGGTGATCAATGACGGTACTGCTCTGGAACGAGGATTGAAAGACAAACCTGTTCATATTTCAAGATATTTTTCTTTACAATTTCGAGATCCATAAAGATCTGAGCATGTTCGTGACTCCAATAACGACTGTATTCTTGAAAAGATATGTCGTCCTTTTTTTGAGTGAACATCAGTAATCGTACGCGGTTCTTGAGGAAAGGGCTAGTAGTCGTTGTTGGTTCTGGCATTGTGCGGAGATGAAATGTGGGTTCTTGTGATCCATGAACCTGTATTTATACAGCTCTGAGCTATGATGAGCCTGGCGCTGTGAATGAGGCATCAGCGATTTACCTCCCTGAGTCCCTTTCACGTGAAGCTTAGCAACAGATGACTGGCTGTATATGGGCTTCTTGGTTACGTCGGGAAAGGGCAGCTGTATGATCGCGTGAACCGCTTCCGGCTCTAAGTATCTTATCGCCGATTTTTCGGGACAAATCGGGATAATTAGAGCTAGGCCTGAACGTTGACAACGTTGAATCCTCCCCACTCCCTTCTCAACCTGATCCTCCATCATCAACGAATTCCCTGTTTATGTGAGTAAAACGTTTCTTACGCTTCCAATATACACTGACTATAAAGTATTTAGAATGACCCGTTATTTGATCGTAAACAAGGCAGGGTTTAGGTCATAGCTATTTGCAGTCAACAAGCCGGCAGAGACAGGCAGCATAATCTTGGGGCACCATCCTCCCAGTCTCCTATTTCTCAATCAGAACGCCGATCCCGACCGTGGTGACAATGTCAAAATTACACATGGATCCCTTGATAATCAGTTCTTCTCGAAGAAATTGAAATGAACCCGGGTGGCCTGCACCTGTCTCCGACCACGACGATGAACACCTTGCGCACAGATCGTTTTCGGATCATGGTTTTCTTCAAGAAAAGACCGGAGCTTTCATTGGAGGAGTTTAGTAGGTATTGGATGGATGAGCATTCAAAGTTGGTCATAAAGTGGATGGATGGGAAAGAGGGTATGTTAAAGTACGAACAAGTGCGTTGTCAACTTGTCTCTATCTCAATGATGTGGGAAATGACCGTAGCATTTTCATCTGCAGTTGCATGTTAACCAGGCGGAGAAGGCGCGACTGAAGAAGATGGGTGTTCCAATTCTCGACTATGACGGTGTAGCCTTGTTCGACACTGATAATTATGAAAATTTTCAAGCGGTTCGTAGACTTCCACATGGTGTAGTGCTGCTGTGCTGACCTATGGCAATTCTAGCTTTTCAATGAAGAATATGTTAGGGATATCCTGCCAGATGAAGAAAAGTTTGTACACCACGACGGAGTTGTTGTTATACGAGCGAACATTGCATCTATAATCGACCATGATGAAGACCTCATTATCGCTGCCCAAATGGCGTCTGCGGGCTCGCCGTATCTCAAACCTCCCACTAAACTCAGGAAGGATCGTTCGAGGATGCTCTTTACGTTCAACGTGAAGGAGGGGGCGGATTTGTCTCGGGTATGGCTGCAAGATCATGCAGAAGTGGTAAAAGTAACTCCGATTGGGCAGAGTGCCATTAAATACGAGCAGGTGAGTTATGGGGAGTCGATATACCTTCTGCCTTTACTTATCTCCTTTTTCAAGCTCTACCCAATGAAAGAGCCTTTTGGCCGTTTCGGCGGTACTGGCGATGCTCAACCTCCTCTTTGGGATGGTATGGCTCTCATCGATGTGCCGTCTTACAATGTGCGTTTAATTTTTCTTTCCAATTTCCTATGTTGATACGAAGCCTGGCGGCTTTTTTCAGTTATTCAAAGATCCGGTTTCGAGGCGAATGCTCGCTGAAGACGAAGCCAAATGGCAAGCTCCGGGAACGCTGAGCATGCTCCCTGTTGATGTCGCTACTATAATTGACGTCGACCTTGGTAAGCCCCTGTTCGCCTTCTTATACTCGAATGTTTTTCGACTCATATGTTGTATGTGTTAGCACCTGCTTACGAGGCAAGCTTATTGGTCGGTAAACTATGATCTGGATTCCTATCGGATTCATTTCCTACACCCAACGGATCTTTTTACCGAGATAAGTCAAGGACAGGTACTAGTCGTAGTAGATTGTAGTTGGTGGCGCGGCGCTGCTAAGTACAACTGTAAATGAACATGAGCGTAAACATTGAGATTCAGGATATTCATTTGCCCCAGACGTTCGTCGGGGGCGTGGGTGGGAAGCTGAGCTCGAAGCTCAAAGCAAAGCGCCCAAGCACTCGTGTCCGCTGCCGCGGGCGACCCTCGCTTGACACCCACCATCATTCTCCACAGCAATCGCGTTTGCCATCTATCATTCATCACGGCCTCGAGGCGTCCTCATGGGATCTTTATAGTTTAGGTACCTCAATTCACATTTTTACGGGTTTAATTGGCGCCTGGCTACATAGGTATAATTATACAGCTTCCTCGATTACCTAGGTGACCCCCCTCCCAGCTTCTCCCCCCTTGTTGTCGGTTTATTGACTTGTTCCCTCTCTTTTTCCATGCACTTGGATCTAGGACCGAACGAAGAGAACCAGACGGGAGCGGAGACCAGAGCAGAGTCACACGACTCGGATCTGGAGGAGGTTCAGTTGGTTCAGGATCGTGGTGACAATAATGACGACCATGGCGAGCGTGGAGAAGAGGGCTCGAATCTATTCATGGAGATTTGTAGAGGGCGCCTTATGGTGACGAGGAAGAACTGGAAGGAATTTCTGGAAGCCATTTGCGCTCATCCCGATCCTGGGTTATGCTTCCAACTCCTCACCAATGGAGCGACTTTAAACGGCGACGCGAGTGAGTTGGAAACTCCAACGCCGCCGACACCGACACCACCAGGTCTCGTTGCGTTTAACAGAGCTCTGAACATGGACTACTCGTACTTTTTCTATGAGGATCTGTTCACTCGTCTGATCATGGTTATTCGACGCTCGGATATTCTATCTTCCCATATCGAGGTCTTCATACGAGCTATCTTAGATCCAACTGTTTTTTGGGGAAGTTTAATCAGCACAATTTGGCGGATGAATTTGGGGGAAGAGACGATGGAGTGTGTAGCGTGGTTGGTTTGGAAGTATTACGAAGAGATCTACCCTTCGAAGCCGCGACCGCAGGACGTCATTGGTAGTGATTCGGGCTCTTTGACTCCAACTCCACCTACCCCTTCGACTCCGCATTCAGCTATCAAGTTATTTAAAGGAGACTACGTCTTTGAGATTCTCCAGTCTTCACGAAAAGAAAAAACGAGGGAGATAGCGGAAAAGCTTCAAGCTTTGCTGCCTCCTCCCCCGATGCCGGCGGAGTACAAAGCCAAGGGCTACAAAGATACGGATTTTGACGTTGAAGATTTCGATGTACCTCCTACGGGGAGACATGATAACGATTTTGAGGATTTCAGGAAGATTGCTGTGGTTCCTACACCTGGGGAGATGAACTCGAAGAGGTTGCCTTTCCTGCCGAAGATGTCTTCGTTGGGTGGAGGTGAGGAGGGAAAGACCAAGGTTGCAGGGGAAGGGGAAGGGGAAGGGGAAGGAGGAGATATAGGGAAGGAAGAATCGTCGGTTGAAGTTGGAGCCGTCGAAAGGGAAACTGAAACGGAACAACGCCAGTCTCGGTACCTCGAAGCTCAGTTCCGTCTGTATCGAGAAGAAACGATTGAGAACCTTCGTCATTTTATGCGCGGTTCCCCTGGTGTTCGACTACTTGGGTCGACTACACCTTTCGTCGAGTTGACAGATGTTGTTGTGGATTCTGCAAAGGGGAACAGACGACGTTGGGCGTTGGCGTTTCGATGTTCTGAAGAGCTTCCGTTTTTTGGGTCATGTCCTCCTTCGCCTTCTGCGGGGACTCGGAACCTTGTGTTGGGTTCTGACGGTGTTGTAAGGAAGGTAAAAACTGCGGAGTATCGAAAGATTGTTGCGTCAGGTGCTTGGTGGACTGATGGAGCTTTGGTTCTTATAGTTGATGGGAAGGATGAAGTTGTTGGTGTAGGAACGTATGTTCGGGATGTTGAAAGGCTGGCGGAATCTCCTTCGGTTATTCTTGTTAGTTTGAATGGGACGGAGGATGTTGTGGAGGATGTGTTGAAGAGGGTGAAGAGGTCGCAAACGAGGGCGAAAGGGAAGGGGAATAAGGCACACGCAACGCAGAAGGACAGTGAAGGGGGGATCCGACTCATGATTTCAACTGTTCCAGTATCGTATGCTTTCTCAGTTTTGGAGCATCTCCAGACGAGGAGAGAAGTTCCGTTCCGAGAGGAAATGTTGTTCTCGTCGGTGTCGGTGAGAGAACCAGAGAACGTTCCGAGCGAATTTCTTCGAGGAATGGAGTCGAATCCGGATACCATTGATGTCGGACAGCTTTTTGGGTTTTATCGGTCTATTTCTCTCGACAAACAGCAAAAGGAAGTGGTGTCGTCGGCTTTGAGAGAGCGGATTTGTCTGATCCAGGGGTTCCCTTGTGAGTCACTTTTTCCTTCATTATTATCAGCACGTTTTCGACTGTTCATTGACGGGCTTTGATGGTATTTCCATTCAGCGACAGGAAAGTCGCTCTTAGCCTCCGTTATAACCAAAGTCCTCTACGAACATACATCTCAAAAGATCCTTATCCTCTCCAACGACGACAACTCTTTAACAAAAGTCTTTAAAGAGTTGACTACCCATTTCCGTATTCCGACGACCAAGATGGTTTCGTTTACTGGTGTTTTGACTACACCGGGGATTCCTGAACCTGTTACGATGAAAGGACAGGTAGCTGCTCATCAGCTCCAAACGTCCAGCTCGTCGTCCGTTCTCGTCCCACTACCACCACCACTTTCTCCTGTGCCTAGGTCCTCAGCTATACCTATACCGCTATCAGCCGTACCTTCACGCACCCCTTCGCCTATGCAGAGAATTGCACCTATTGGGTCAGCTTTACAACCTGTTCCATCACCTATTTCTCCCCCTCCCCCAGCTACCGAAGAAGTTGACCAGGGATTGCAGAGTATGATTGATTCCTTGGTTGATTTGGGGAATGAGGTTAAAACCGCTTTTGAGGAGGTGTTTGCTGACCTTCGGTTGGAGAAGTCTTTCCGTACTGCTACAACAACTACTTCCACGGGTGGACCTCCTTCGAGTATGGCTATACTGGAGTATCTTGCGACGAAAGAATGTGAAGTGGAGTACTTGAATGCGTTCCGTGTGTTACCTGAGGAAATTCGGGATTTGGAGAGCTCGGAATCGGCAGAGGGAGTGGAGGTAGTGTTGCGGGAGGGAGTGGAGGGGTTGGAATGCACAGGACCCTTGGAGAGTGGAAAACAATCGGACTCGGATGGATTAAAGGTCTCTTCTGAGAGTTTGGAGGAGTCTTCTTCACCTCCAACGGCGCCTCGTATTGATAGTACCTATCTCTTCGACCGATGGAGGAATGGGGAGGATGCTGGTGTGCTCTCTGATAGACTCGAACTCTCGTCGAATTCCGCTGTGGTTTGGAAGTTGTCTGTCGAAGAGCGGAGAGAGAGGGTGGTTGGTTGGGAAAGAGCTATTGCTGGTACTACCGATTCTATCGACGGCGCCTGTTCCTTGGCTGCAGATACCAAAGGTGTTGATACTGACACCAATGAGGACGACGCTGGCGCTAAGAACGACACCTCCACCGATGACGTTACTGATGTTCACATGTCCGGTGAAGATGACAGCATTGATATGGATGCGATATCCCGTCTATACAGCGCCGGTTGCCAATATAACGTCTATCAAGAAATCTTCCGTCTTCGAGACAAGGACACGGAGTTTATGTTGTTGAGCGATAAACGAGTTATTGGTGCTACAAAGCATAATCTCTCAGAGATCAGGGATCTTATAACCGACAATACTATGCCTGAAGTAGTTATTGTTTTGGGCGCTGATTCGTTTTTGGAGTGTGAACTGTTGATGGGATTGGGAGGGAAGACTAAGCATTTAATTATGTTTGGGGATATACCGTGCGTATATCGCTTTTCTTTTTCGTGTCTCGTTGCTGATCTCCGCTCCGTTGTATTGCAGAACGAAAAAACCAACAATCAGTCTACCACGACTAACTGCAGGATTCAAAAAGGGCCACAACCTGGACATTTCACTTTTTGAACGACTGATTCAAAATCGCTACCCCTGCCACACGTTACGTACCATCCACACCGCTGACACTTCCGCTGGAGTACCTCTCACGAATGCGAACAATGCTTGGGGAACTGACGTACAAACGTGGGGCAACGTACCTCCAGGACAACAACCGCTACTAGCACCTATACCTCCAAACCGTCGTCTTTTACGTCACAAATCGAGCTGGAGTACTGTCAGTTCTGTTAGTCGTCCTCCATCTCCTTCTCCACTGTCCAAAGAACCCGCAGACACCACACAACTGGTTATACAGAGAAAAATAGGGCCTACAGAAAAGGAATGGAATCGGAGGAAGACTGATTCGGGAGCGATTAATCCCGATGTGGATGCGATAATGGCGATGAATGGAATTGAGGAGATTAAGGAGAAAGTGCTGGATATTCTGGATACGGTGGAATTGATGAAGAAACAGGGTAGGCCTATGAAGGAAGTTACGTTTAATGCTGCTTTAATGGGGAACCCTGGGACAGGTGAGTTTTCGTGCTTTGCGCCTCTGAAGGCTTGGGTATGGTCAGGGATTGAAGCTTCTCCCATTTTTGTTTTGCAGGAATGACGGCGTTCGCAAAGCTCTACTACAAATTCTTGAAATCTATAGGAGTCGTCACCGGCGATCAATTTATAGAAATCGGCGTCTTTGAGGCCGAAAGCTTCAAAGTCTACGTTCGATCAATGCGAAAGGGAGGAATGCTCCACGTCGTCGATGCTCACAAACCTGGAAGATACGCTTGGTCTTCTTGGTTAGCCGGAACGTCCGTAGATTCCGTTAGCCCCGATGCCTTAGTGCAAACGATGACCAAAGGAGCTGGTAAACAAGCGTTCATCTTCTCTGGATCTAGAGGGAAAATGGATGCGTGGCTCGCATTGAATCCTGGTGTGCGCGATGCGCTGCCTTATTGGTTCCATTTTCCGGATTTGGACGAGGAAGAGTTGTTGCAGGTGTTTGAGATGCGGCTTATTCATCTGTTCCGGGGAAAGATGAAGGTGGAGGGTGGGATTGATGGACCGTATGCTCGTTTGGCTATTCAGAGGTTGTCAGGGAGGAGGAATGTTGAAGGGTTTGGGAATGAGATCGAAGTTCATTATCTTGTTGATGATGTTCTTGTTCGGCAGGCGAGGAGACTGGCGAAACTTCGAGTTAAGGAAGGTGGAGGTGAGGGTGGTGAAGGAGAAGGAGAAGGCGAACTGGATTTTATGCTCATCACGAAAGAGGATCTGCTTAACCAGTACTCGAAGCCGATCGAGGAGAGCAAAGCGCACAAGGAGCTTCAGTCCTTGATCGGCTTAGCCGAGGTCAAAGCAACCGTCGATAGTCTCGTAAAGCTGGTTCAGGTCAATACCGAACGACAGTTGAAAGGCAAGAAACCTGTTCAAGTGATGTTGAACCGCGTCTTTTTGGGTCCTCCTGGAACCGGCAAGACGACTGTAGCGAAGATATATGCCAAACTGTTGAACGAGATGGGACTTCTCAGTACGGGTGAAGGTATGTATCCTGCGATTGTTTCTCCTTTCGCATGGATCTGACTGCTTGTTCAAATCAGTTGTTATCAAGAATGCCAACGACTTTATTGGACAATACATTGGACAGTCGGAGGCGAACACCAAGGCGATTTTAGCCAGTGCGAAAGGGAAAGTGTTGATCATAGATGAGGTGAGCTTGCCATCGACGTAATATCCAGCCGAACGTTACCTCATACCACTGCCTTGCAGGCTCATATTCTGAACCCTACCGCCAGCAACTGTGCTGATGTCTTCAAGGAAGATGTCATTGATTCGCTAGTTTCTGGCATTCATAATGTTCCAGGTGATGGCCAGTGTGTTCTGCTACTAGGTTACGAGGACGAGATGTTCGAAATGTTCCAGGTGAGTCTGTTTTATGGCTCTCTCTCTCGCGCGCGCGGTTACTCATACTGCTCTTCTCTCCAACAGAACGCGAACCCAGGCCTCGACCGCCGTTTCCGAATATCAGACGCGTTCTATTTCCCCGACTTTACGACCGACGAGCTCATGCAGATCTTTGACGCAAAACTCAAGGAAGAAGAACTCTCCGCAAGTCCCGCCGCTCGGAAAGTTGCTTCAGAAATGCTCGACCGTGCCCGTCATCGACCCAACTTTGGGAACGGAGGGGCCGTCGACAACATGATTTCCAACGCCAAAGAAAATTATTACGGACGTTTTGAAGTTGCGAATTTCCCGGACCACGTCGTTTTCGAACCTCAAGACTTCGATCCTGATTACGATAGAGGCGGTGGAGGGTCTGAAAGGCTTGCTGCTCTGTTTGAGGAGCTCGTTGGGTGTGAGGATATCATGGCCAAGTTTGAAGAGTATCAGATCGTTAGCCGGACTATGAGGAAATGTGGGAAGGATGCGAGGAAGGTTATTCCGATGAATTTCATTTTCAAGGGGCCTCCAGGTACGTCGTTTTGTTGCCCTTTTCCATTTGCGTTTTCTTGTTCTGACTATCCCTCTCTCTCCTTTTCAGGCACGGGCAAGACCACGATCGCAAGAAAAATGGGACATATATTCTATGATATGGGATTTCTCGCATCGTCGGAGGTCGTCGAATGTTCCGCCACCGACATGATAGGAAGCTACCTCGGTCAAACTGGTCCAAAAACACAGGCGCTGTTCAAAAAAGCATTAGGCAAAGTTCTGTTTATAGATGAAGCGTATCGATTGTGTCACGGAGAGTACGCTCAAGAGGCCATTGGGGAACTAGTCACGCTCCTGACTACGAAAACATATCATATGAAGATGGTCGTCGTTTTGGCGGGATATGACAGAGATATGGACTTGCTGCTTCTAAGGAATAGAGGCCTCGCTAGTCGTTTCCCCGAAGAGATTGTTTTCAAGGACATTGAACCTGACGCTTGCTTGGAGATACTTAGCAGGTTGTTGGAGAAGAGCGGAGTTCGGATGAAATGTTTAGAAGAGAAAGGGAGAGATTATCGAAAGATGACGGATATTATCAAGAAGATGTCTGGGACTCCAGCATGGGGGAATGCGAGAGATATGGTTTCGCTGTCGGTGCATCTGATCCGGGAGGCTCATAAAGTCAACGACGATTATGAGATGGAGGAAGCTGAGATGTTTGATTTGTCTTCAAAGGCTGCTTTGAAACATCTCATTGCGATGCGGGAGGAGCAAGAAGAACGAGCTTCGGTACATCCTCGAAATAACTTGTCGAATCAAGGGCAGGGAGAGAAGTTTAATCCGTCGGCGGTATTGGAGCAGTTGAACGTTGCGCGTTGGAGAGCGGTGAAGCAGCAATTGAACGGTGTGAATTCTTCGTATTCGAGGACACAGTTCTATAATATACCTCCATAGCTACCAGTGTGTACGCTTACCTCGTCCTCTATACCCTCTTATGTTCTGCGTAATATTTACGTCGAACGCTCATGGACGGTTTGGTACAAAAGGTCCATCCTGAGCAAAAGAGAAAAAACTGAGGGGGTTAAGCGTACCAGATTCAGGATACAAGGCTTACTTATTAACATGGACGTACATGAGCGTTAAAATTGACTTTCCGCAGCCATTCCTAGACCAAATTCTATCCATAAGCGAGCTTAAACGACGTTAACCGAGGGCCTAAACTCTCAAACAAGCTAAAGTAGGAGTTCGAAAATCTACCTCATCCTAAATTTCAATCTAGCTCGAGGCCCCCACCCCTTCTGGACTAGATCTGCTTTTCTAGAATGTTAGAAGCCTTGGCCACAGCGGCAAGACCTCGACTCTCAGAAAATCATCTAGGATTTTTTCCAGTCGTCTATTCACGACATTCACTGTCCCAGTCGTTCGTCGGGGGGCGTTGGCGGGAAAGGTTATGCAAATTGTAAGAGCTCAAGCACTCGCATCCGCTACCGGGCGACCCCGCTTGACTCCCACCACCATCATCTACACTTACGATTTACCTATCGTGGATCATAGCCTCGAGGCAACCTCATGGAATCTTTAGTTTAGGCACCTCGAATCCCATTTTTACGGGTGTCAGTTGGCGCTGGCTGGCTACATAAGTATAAGTATGCAGCTTCCTCGATTACCTAGGTGACCTCCCCTGCACCTTTTTCTGCCTTGCCGGTTTCATTGATTTTTCTCTTTTCTTTTCAATGCCCTTAGATTCAGGGTTGAACGAAAAGGAAGCAAGAGCAGAGTTGCGTGAGGAGGCTCAGTTGGTTAAAGATCAGGTCCAGGATCGTTGTGATACTAACCATGACCACCGCGAGCGTAGAGAAGAGGACTCGGATCTGTTTACGAAGATTTGTCGAGGGCGGCTTAAGGTGACGAGGAAGAACTGGAAGAAATTTCTGGAATCCATTTGCGCTCATCCTGATCCTGGGTTATGCTTCCAACTGCTCACCGAGGTGAACTTCGCGAATGGAACGACTTTAAATGCCGACGCAAGGAACTCGAAGACCCCAAAGTCACTGACACCGACACCACCAGGTCTTGTCGCGTTCAACAGAGCTCTGAACATGGATTACTCGCTTCTTCTTTACGAAAATCTGTTCACTCGTCTGATCACGACGATTCGACGCTCAGACATTTTATCTTCCCATGCTGAGGTATTCATACAAGCTCTTTTGGATCCAACTGTCTTTTGGGCGAGTTTGATCAGTGCGATTCGGAGGAGGAATTTAGGGGAGGAGACGGTGGAGTGTGTGGTTTGGTTGATTTGGAAGTATTATGAAAAAATTTACTCTTCGACACAGGGTGCCGTTGGCAGTGGTTCTGCCGCTTCTAATTCGGGCTCTTTGACTCCACCTACATCTACCTCTTCGATTCCGACCTTGCCTTCAACTATCAAGTTATACAAAGGAGACTTCATCTTCCAGATTCTCCGATCGTCATCACGAAAAGAAACGAGGGAGATTGCGGAAAAGCTTCGAACCTTGCTTCCCCCTTCTCCGATTCCTGCAGATTACAAAGCCAAGGATTACGAAGATACGGATCTTGATGTGGAAGATTTCGATGTACCTCCAGGCGGGAGACATGATAACGACTTTGAGGATTTCAGGAACGTTGCTGTATTTCCTACACCTACAGAGATCAACTCGAAGAGGTTGCCTTTTCTGCCGAGGATCACACCTTCCTTAGGTCGTAGCGAGGAGGGAAAGACTAAGGTTGCCGGGGAAGGGGAAGGAGGAGACGTAGGAAAGGGAGAATTGGCGATCGAAGCTCCAGACGTCGAAACAGAACAACGCCAGTCCCAGTACCTCGAGGCTCAGTTCCGTCTCTACCGAGCAGAAATGATTGAAGATCTTTGTCATTTTATCCGTGCTTCCCCTGGTATTCGACTATTTGGCTCGACTACACCTCTCGTCGAGTTGGTAGATGTCGTTGTGGATTCTGCAAAGGGGAACAGACGACGTTGGGCGTTGGCTTTTCGATGTTCTGAAGAGCTTGCGTTTTTTGGGTCATGTCCTCCTTCGCCTTCTGCGGGGAATCGGAACTCTGTGTTGGGCCCTGACGGTGTTGTAAGGAAGGTAAAAACTGTGGAGTATCGAAAGATTGTTGCGTCAGGTGCTTGGTGGACTGATGGAAGTGTGGTTTTTATAGTTGATGGGGAGGATGAAGTTGTTGGTGTAGGAACGTATGTTCGGGATGTTGAAAGGCTGGCGGAGTCTCCTTCGGTTGTTCTTGTTAGTTTGAATGGGACGGAGGATGTTGTGGAGGATGTGTTGAAGAGGGTGAAGAGGTCGCAAACGAGGGCAAAAGGGAAGGGGAATAAGGCACACGCAACGCAGAAGGACAGTGAAGGGGGGATCCGACTCATGATTTCAACTGTTCCAGTATCGTATGCTTTCTCAGTTTTGGAGCATCTCCAGACGAGGAGAGAAGTTCCGTTCCGAGAGGAAGTGTTGTTCTCGTCGGTGTCGGTGAGAGAACCAGAGAACGTTCCGAGCGAATTTCTTCGAGGAATGGAGTCGAATCCGGATACCATTGATGTCGGACAGCTTTTTGGGTTTTATCGGTCTATTTCTCTCGACAAACAGCAAAAGGAAGTGGTGTCGTCGGCTTTGAGAGAGCGGATTTGTCTGATCCAGGGGTTCCCTTGTGAGTCACTTTTTCGTCCATTATTAGCACATTTCCGACCTCTCATTGACGGGTTTTGATGATACTTAGCGACAGGGAAAACGCTCTTAGCCTCTGTTATAACCAAAGTCCTCTACGAACATACACCCCAAAAGATCCTTATCCTCTCTAACGACGGCAACTCTAACAAAAATCTTTAAAGAGTTGATTAGCCATTTCCGTATTCCGACGACCAAGATGGTTTCGTTTACTGATGTTTTGACTACACCGGGAATACCTGAACCTATGACGATGAAAGGACAGGTAGCTGCTCATCAGCTCCAAACGTCCAGCTCATCGTCTGTTCTCGTCCCACTGCCACCACTTTCACCTGTGCCTAGGTCTTCAGCTATACCTATACCGCTATCGCCCGTACCTTCACGCACCCCTTCGCCTATTCCTCCCCATCCCCCAGCTACCGAAGAAGTTGACCAGGGATTGCAGAGTATGATTGATTCGTTGGTTGATTTAGGGAATGAAGTTAAAACCGCTTTTGAGGAGGTGTTTCCTAACCTTCGATTGGAAAAGTCTTTCCGTACTACTACTACAACTGCTTCCACGGGTGGACGTCCTTCGAGTAAGGCTATACTGGAGCATCTTGCGGCGAAAGAATGTGAAGTGGAGTACTTCAACGCGTTCCGTGTGTTACCTGAGGACACTCGGGATTCGGATAGCCTGGAGTCCGCAGCGGGATCGGAACGTATAGGATCCTTGGAGAGTGTAAGGAAGTCAGACTTGGATGAATCAAAGGTCTCTTCTGAGAGCTCAGAGGGACTACCTTTACCTCCAACAGCACCGCCTACACCAACGACTCGTATTGATAGTACCTACCTTTTCGACCGATGGAAGAATGGGGAGGATGCTGGTGTGCTCTCTGATAGTCTCGAACTCTCGTCGGTTTGGAAGTTATCCGTCGAAGAGCGGAGGGCGAGGGTGGTGGGTTGGGAAAGGGTTATTGCGGGTACTACCGATCCTATTGACGGCACTTGTTCTTTGGTTGCGGATACCAACGGTGCTACAGATGCTAAAGTCGACGCCAATGAAAACGACGCTGGCGCCATAAACGACACATCTACCGACGACGTGACTGATGCTCACATGTCCGGTGAAGACGACAACATTGATATGGATGCGATATCCCGTCTATGCAATGCCGGTCGCCAATATGATGTCTATCAAGAGATCCTTCGTCTTCGAGACAAGGACGCCGAGTTTCCTTCGTTGGGCGATAAAAGAGTCATCGGTGCTACTAAACAGAATCTCTCGGAGATCAGGGATCTTACATCCGACAATGATATGCCCGAAGTAGTCATTGTTTTGGGCGCTGATTCGTTTTTGGAGTGTGAACTGTTGGTGGGATTGGGAGGGAAGACTAAGCATTTGATCATGTTTGGGGATATACCGTGCGTCTATCGCTTCTCTTTTTCGTATCAGTTGCTGATCTGCTCCGTTGAATTTTTCAGAACAAAAAAACCAACAATCAGTTTACCGCGACTCACCGCAGAATTCAAAAAGGGCCACAACCTGGACGTTTCGCTTTTTGAGCGACTCATTCAAAATCGCTACCCCTGCCACACGCTTCGTACCATCCACACTGCTAACACTTCTGCTGAAGTGCCCCCCACGAACGCGGATGTGAACAATGCCTGGGGAGTTGGTGTACAAACATGGGGTAGTGTACCTCCAGAACAGCCACCACTAGGGCCATGCTCCGGGTGGTATTCAGACCCTTACCCCGAACGTCATGATCATAAGTCGAGTTGTAGTACTGTCAGTGCCATTAGTCGGCCGATCGAGGAGAGCAAAGCGCACAAGGAGCTTCAGTCCTTGATCGGCTTAGCCGAGGTCAAAGCAACTGTTGACAGCCTCGTAAAGCTGGTCCAGGTCAATACCGAGCGACAGTTGAAAGGCAAGAAACCTGTTCAAGTGACGTTGAACCGCGTCTTTTTGGGCCCTCCTGGAACTGGCAAGACGACTGTCGCGAAGATATACGTCAAACTGTTGAATGAGATGGGACTTCTCAGTACGGGTGGAGGTATGTATCCTATGATTTCTCACCTTTCGCATGGATCTGACTACTTGTTCAAATCAGTTGTCATCAAGAATGCCAACGACTTTATTGAACAATACATTGGACAGTCGGAGGCGAACACCAAGGCGATTTTAGCCAGTGCGAAAGGGAAAGTGTTGATCATAGATGAGGTGAGCTTGCCATTGACATAATATTCAGTTGAACGTCATCTCAGACCACTGTCTTGCTTGCAGGCTCATACTCTGAACCCTACCGCCTCCAACGGTGCTGATGCCCATAAGAAAGATGTGGTCGATTCACTGGTTTCTGGCGTTCATAACGTTCCGGGTGATGACCAGTGTGTTCTGCTACTGGGTTACGAGGACGAGATGATCGAAATGTTCCGAGTGAGTCTGTTTTCATGACTCTCTCTCGCAGCTACTCACAACTGTTCTTCTTCCCTCCAGAACGCGAATCCAGGCCTCGACCGCCGTTTCCGAGTATCAGACGCGTTTTACTTCCCCGACTTTACAACCGACGAACTCATGCAAATCTTCGACGCAAAGCTCAAGAAGGAAGAGCTCTTCGCAAGTCCCGCCGCTCGGAAAGTCGCTTCAGAGATGCTCGACCGTGCCCGTCATCGGCCCAACTTTAGGAACGGAGGAGCCGTTGACAACATGATTTCCAGCGCCAAAGAGAACTATTACGGACGATTTGAAGTTGCGAATTTCCCGGACGACGTCGTTTTCGAGCCTCAAGACTTCGATCCTGATTACGATAGAGGCGGTGGAGGGTCTGAAAGGCTTGCTGCTCTGTTTGAGGAGCTCGTTGGGTGTGAGGATATCAT
>MU127914.1:0-16047 GCA_014904975.1 Marasmius fiardii PR-910 | reverse complement strand
GAGATGTTTGATTTGTCTTCAAAGGCTGCTTTGAAACATCTCATTGCGATGCGGGAGGAGCAAGAAGAACGAGCTTCGGTACATCCTCGAAATAATTTGTCGAATCAAGGGCAGGGAGAGAAGTTTAATCCGTCGGCGGTACTGGAGCAGTTGAACGTTGCGCGTTGGAGAGCGGTGAAGCAGCAGTTGAACGGTGTGAATTCTTCGTATTCGGGGACACAGTTCTATAATATACCTCCATAGCTACTAGCGTGTACCTACCTCGTCCTTGCTCATGCACGGTTTGGTACAAAAGGTCCATTCTGACATTTGAACCCAACATCTCCTGATACCTGTGGAAACTGAGTGAGTAACAAAACCTTACCAAGAAAAGGTTTGCAAAAACTTACGACGGCTGGGTCACACATAACAGCCACAGGCGCTCCTGTTTCCGTCTGTGCGTGAATGTTCTTGGCTACGATGTTTGTTGCTTTAATAAAGAGGGAAGAGGAAGTGGTCGTCAAGCAGAAGCAAAAAGGGAAACGGTTGAGAGGGGTAAAGCATACCAGTTTCAGGATACAAATCGAAAATGATCACTTCCTTTCCGGTAGTGTTCGCAACGGCGTACCAACAAGGATCTGTTACGCAGGAACCTTCGACGTACGGGACACTGGATTATCCAGAATCAATAGAAATGAACCCTTGAGAGCCACTGGCGTGGGGAAAGAACAACGTACTCTTTGATCGTCCCGGAAAAGTTCTCAAACGTGAAATCTTGGATATGTGTGTTGTTGATCGCTGAAGAGTTCGGTTTAGGACCGATGCCTTGATCCCAATAGCTGAGAGGATGTGAATAAAATCAACGCAAGAAAGTTGACGTTGAATACTCACTTCTGAGTGACATAAATTGGGAACGGTACGTCCGAGAACTGGATATTCCTCCACGTAATACTATATCACGAGTTGTTACTTCAAACAGAGAATGGGGGCTTGGGGAAAAAAGACAGACTTTCGGGCCAATCCGTTGCCCCCAGTCCAACTCTTGAATCTTGCAGCGTATAGAGAATTGTTCATGACGACGTTTTCGATCCTTGATAGGGAGGTAAAAAGTAGAATCAGATGAAAGAAGTAAAAAAATGGAAATAAAAGTTACAAGACGTCTTGAACGTCCGCCACACTACCTCCTTTCCCGAGCGAGCCGATGGATAGTCCATGTCCACCGCTGCAGTAGCTATTTCTGGAGGGAGGTCAGCAAATGAATTCGAAAGTATGTATTGTGAACCTCATATGAATGTTCTTAGCCCCAGATCCAACTGTCAAACAGTCGTCCCCATTTTCAATGTGGTTATTTTCAAAGAGCATGTTAGTACCGCCTGCGCTGAAGCCTAGGGACGAATGATAATCGCGTCAGAAAGCGATAGAAGACGGTTTTCGGAGGAAGATTACCATCTCTACATGGAAAAAAAGAGATTGTAAGTTGCAGAACACCGACAAAACAAGAACGAGTCACGTACGTATTGAATGGGAAGGACTGCGTTCGGACAAGTGTTCAACCAGCCGTATACAATTGAAAGAGAGCGGCACTTACGTCCGTATCTGATACCGCGAGAATCGTGTTATTGAAGGCATGTATATTATTCGATCCACTCGTTGAAAAGCTCCAAGCGATAGGTTTCCAGATCTTCATGTCCCGGATAACACCACCGTTGATCTTTCTGAAACGCCATCCGTGAGGTCGGTTCACTTGATTGTTTTGGTCCCACCACTAGTTGTCAAATCATTAGAAATGACAAAGGGCTAAAAGAATTAATCTGACGACGTACAGCTTGCCCATGTGCGTCAACCCATCCCCATTCCGGGTCAGTGGATCCTCGAAGCGTAACATTTTCACCACCCTTGAATGTAAACCATGCACCTGGAAAAGACTAAAAAAACACTCGCCGTATTTATTTCCGGTTGTTATAGAAAAGAAAAATTGTAGGCGTACCGAATTCCCAACAATCCCTTGAACCGTTGGAATATCCTCAGGCAACGTCAAGTTTCCTTCGATCCGTACTTCAACGTTTTGGAGAACTGGAAAGGTAATCGGCGTAAGAATGTTGTACGTGACGCCCTTTTGAAAGAGAATCGTCGAGTTTGAACTGAAGTTGGCGAGAGCTGAGTTCAATCCTGGAGCGTCGTCTTGGCCGTCACGATGGGGAACTACGAATGTTTGCCAAGTTGCGGCATGGATACCAGAGATATAGGATAGTAAGAGAAGTGAGGTCCACATGAGGTGTCGGCGTATGGAAGACTTGTCTTCTGGCGATTCTGACTGTGGTTATACCTAACGTTTTATATAGATGTCAGCGGACCGATGAAACGCGTGCACCACCGGTCCGTCGTGACAAAATAAAATAATCGAGGTGGTGAGTCGGGAGATGTGCGGAGAAACCAAACGCCATGGAAATGCCAATGTGAAAGAACACGGCGATCCTTGGTTCGGATGTTTAGGCTCAAGCGGCTTCGTTTCGGAGTATCAATCGCTGGAAACTTCCTTTTTGGGAAACCCCACGGAACAGCCGCCCTTGCCATGTTCTCGAGGCCAATTCGAGGCTCTTCCTCCTGCCATGTCCCAGTCCCAACACAAAGTCCGTCTCGCGAGGTCGGGCTTCACCGATTCCCAGCGACGTGACCTCCTGAAATCGAGCCTGGTCGGGTCACAGAAAGATACCCATCAAAGCTATCTCAAACCCGTCTCAGTCGGACAGTTTCAGAGTTTCTGTGACGTTTCATCCATGAATCAACACACTAGGTCTAATTTGACTCTCTATCGTTGTTTCCTAGCTAAAGGTAGTCTCATCTCGGCTCTTTTTTCTCGTCGCTAACCTTCAGCTCAAGAAAATCAAGTTCTCACTGTTAGGATCACTACCGGTGACGATCAAAGTTCTCAGATTCAAAAAATCTAGGGAAAAGCCACCATCAAAACGTCTCTAGCTATAACCTCACCATTACTCGAAGGGGGGCACCTCCCGAGTCTTTCATGTTAATGAATTTGGCTTCATCAACTCCTCGTAATCGCGCATAGGTGTCCTCTGAAAGGTACTACAACGGGAGGAGAAGATGAGTGTTCAGAACCTTCGCAGCAAGAACTCAAAATCGCCTACCCCGTAAAGCTTCTCGACGGACTCCACATCCAAGAAAGCCACACCGTCCCATTCATCCTCTCTTTTAATCTTCGACCCTTGTATCACAAGCTCGAAGGAATTGGCGTCTTTGATGATATAGTGCTTGAGAAAATTGGCAGGAATCACGTCAACACGGAGATTAACTAGAGATGAAAACAAAACTAGCACACCTGATCATACGCCCCAATCACATCTCTACCCCCAGGATAATCAGCAACGATAGTCGCATGGTTCTCCACCCAATGCTTCGAGAACTCTTCGAGTGTCAAACCATCCTTCCTCTTCAGATGCACAATCAACCTCATACCCTCATCTTCTTTTGTGACAAATTTCGTGCTGACAATCGGAGCGACATGAGAGAGGACGTAACTTGTTGCCTCGAGGTTGATAATCTCAGCCGCTTCCCCAAATCCGATTTTAGCATACTGCCGTACATCCCGTAAGACTCGTGGCCACCAGACCAACTCGAAAAACTCACCTCGCAGAGCCCTTCCAACGAACGCGTTTCCACCAAGATGATCCCATCGTAATCGGGCACGTTCGCCTTCCTACTCTTCAAGTCGGCTTTCTTCTCTCGATCTACCACCATCTGATACAATCAACTGTTCTTCAACTTCCACCACTGGCCTACGTCCAATTTAACGACCGTACCTGTTCATATCGACCAACCCCCAGCGACTTCAGGGCCTCCGGATCCGTGAACACCTTCTTCCAGCGTAGCTCGAAATCCTCAACTCCAACCTCAGGCTTTCGTTCTACGAAGATGAGAAGACGAACTCGGTCAGTCTGAATGGCGTATTTTTGTGGGGAAGACATTGGCTGTTCTGGGGGGTAACAATCAAAGTGATAGTGGAGAACCCCACGATTTGTTAAATATGAACGGGACCTGCCGTATACGACGTTTTCCCATGCTCAGGCTATTGGGTGTACTGCAGTCCCCGAAAGTCATTCATATTTCTTCTCTGTTCTACTAGCGATTACTAACCATCCCTTTTTCGAACTAGACGGTAAGTTCTTCTATTTGACTTGGATATAAACTTGCCCACACAACCCCGAGTCGGACTCTCAAGTAGACGTCTGTCCCCCGCCCTGCAGCCCGTGGCGCTCGTTTAAAACATAGGCCTAGCTCTAGTCCCCCATCTCATCGCGTTTACATTGGTTTTACCTCTGAACGGAAATGGAATGGGCAGAAGCTTACCATCAATTGTTCCTGTCAGAAACATACCTAACAACTCTCACGAAAGCATTCTTCCAGTATCTTCCAAAATTAGCACTTTCAAAGAAGTTCTACAGCGCTCGCCCTTCTAGGGCCGCCTCAATGCGCAGATAGAGGTGCAAATTTTGGAATTGGAATTTCCCTCCCTTCTCACGGAGGCAAAAAGGGAATATGAAAGGTCATTTTGAAGGCGGTGAGCTGAGTGTACTGTAGGAAATTTGCGAAACGATGCTCTCGATTGTGATCAGGGCTTGGTTCTTCTTTTGTTTTCTCATTACGTCGTGCCGGGGAGCGATTTTTGACGATATCTCAGCTGTCCCTCGTACGGTGGAGTACGATTTCGTGATTATTGGAGGGGAGAGGTCCTCAGCTCAAGTGACAGTCATCGTTTCGGATTCCATCCGTTTCGATTTTTTTTTTTCATATTATCAGGTGGTACAGTGGGACTGGTCGTTGCAAATCGGCTCAGTGAGAATCCCCACATTTCAGTTCTTGTTATTAAAGCGGGTGTTTCGTAGGTCCTACATTCATGTTGTTGTTGTTTTTTTTGCACGCTCATTCCTAACCGTCTTTTTTTCCCCCTAGAAACAAAGATGGAGTGGATGTGTTGAATATTCAAGTACCGTTCTTTTGTACACACGCAGCTCCTCGAACTCTTTACGATTGGAATTATACAAATGTTAAATATCTCTCTGGCAGCCTTACTTGTTTTTGAAAACTGATCTTTGCTTCAGGTCAATACCACAAGAACAACTCAACGGGAGAACGATTGATCGCCCCGTGGAAGCAGCAGCATCAGTTCGTTATTCTTGTCCACTGCGCAATTGAACTGATCACACTTCTGATTAGATTTTATGGCTTACACCCGCGGCTCTTCAGAAGATTACGATCGCCTAGCTAAGGTTACCGGAGACAAAGACTGGTCATGGAAGAACCTTCAACCATTTATTCTGCAGGTATGTTGAAATCTCTTTTTGGATGAAGCCTAATGAAGTCATAACACCACTAACTGTGCGTTTTCATCCCTTTTCGCTGGGTCAAAAAAAATACTCAACACACCTTGGATCAGGATCACCATAACACCAAAGGCCAATACGATCCTTCGGTACATGGAGTGAATTCCGACAGTCTCCCCGGTTTTGCGACGCCGATAGACCAGCGAGTGTTACGGGGTACACAAGAACTCTCTAGAGAGTTTCCTTTCAATTTAGATCATTACACTAGCTTTCATCTCGGAATAGGTAAAGGGTAAAGTAGCTTATCGTCTAATCCGTCCCCTGCTGAAAGCGTTGAGCGGGATGGGCAATGTCCACTATTGGAAATGGAGAGCGAAGTAGCTCAGCTACCTCGTATCTTGGACCAAAATACGCTGTTGTTCTCAATACCCGTGTCACTCGAGTTCTTTCTTCGAACACAAAAACTACTACTACCACGGAGTCATCGATGGACAAAGGGATATCCATAGAGACTGTAGAGGTCGCGACACCCGCGAACGGTGAGTTTTGGTACGATCTTGATCATTTTTTACCCGTTTGGTGAATGGTGTCAGGTCCGAGGAAATCGTTTCAAAGCCAAGAAAGAAATCGTGCTCTCGGTGGGTTCTTTCTGTTCACCATAGATTCTCATGCACTCTGGAATATGCAACTCCAATGCCTTGACAAAACTCGGTATCAAGACGATCCTCCATAATCCTTCAGTCGGACAGAGCCCAAGTGATCACCCAACGGTGGGTAATTCATGGTTCGTCAACAAAACAGAGACATGGGAAAAAATCGGTCGTAACGCCACTTTTGCTGAAGAAGTTTTAGAGCTTTGGAAAGCAAAACGACAGGGCCACCTCGTTAGTGGCGTTGCTCCGCAAATTGGGTGGTTGCGTATCCCGAACAACTCGATTGCGTACAAGCAGCATTCAGATACAGCAGCGGGTCCTAATACTGCTCATTTTGAGCTCATTTTCGGCGTAAGTCTACTTCCAAAGTGCAGCAGACGCGTCTCATCACACTCGTCCTTTTTTCTCCCAGAATGGCATGAGAGGCATACCTCCGCCGGAGGGTAATACCGTTGGAATCGGAACTGTACTGGTATCACCCGCCTCTCGTAAGTTCTCACTCTTTTCGCGTGCGGTACAGATTCCTCCGAGTCGGTTGGATTTCTGACCATGCAAATGCTGTATATCCACCAAGGCGGCTCCGTTCAGTTACGCTCCAGCGACCCATTTGATTCACCTCTTATCGATCCAAACTTCTTTGGTTTTGAGTTTGATATGACCGTCATGAAAGAGGCAATTGATGCAGCCCGTCATTTTGCCGTTACAAAAGCATAGAATGGTTACATTCTCAAGCAAAACTTCAATGCTACAATGGAGGCAGAAATTGATGCTGCCACTGCTTGCTCAATTCAACATCCAGTTGGAAAGGTTACTATGAGTGGGGGGGGGCACAAACCTTGGGGTTGTTGATCCTGATATGAAGGTCAAAGGAATCTCTGGCCTTCAGGTTATTGATGCCTCTGTCTTTGTGACTATATTCAAATCTCAATTTTTTTTTGTTTTCTTATTGCTAAACATCAGCTATTCTAGCCATACATACCTGCTGATCATACCCAGGTTCTTGTCTATACTTTGGCTGAGCAAGGGTCCCAGATGATAAAGGACTCCTAGCAGCTCTGAGGACATTTTTCCATCTTTTTAATGTTGGGGTTGGCATTATTAACTGGCCAGTCCACTCCCAATATTCTCAAACTATGACTTTCCAGCATAACTAATGATACTTCAGAAGTGTGCCAATAATTACTTTATTGTACAAAATCAGACATTACTCAAATAAGTCTAATTACACAGAAAAAAACTTTTGAACAATCTATTTGTATGGAACCACCAGTCTGCCCAATTGGCAACCAGCATATTCAACACAAAAAGAGAGTAAAAAAGGAAATTCCCCCGACGACACAAGCCGGTACTGCAGTAGCAAGGTCATCTTGTCCCCGAGTTGCAAGCAGAGCTCAGAGAACAGGGGCGGCAAAAATTAGATAACCAAATACGGAGGGCGGTGCCCTCGTAATAGTGGTTAAACTATTAAGAACAGATACTACACTTGATCTAAGCCAAAAGGCCAGAGTGGTAAAGAATCAGAATCGCTCGACCCGGATTTATATAGTTTTTTGGGCCGCGCACGGACCACCTTTAGGGCAGGTCAACACGGGCGACGAACGCTGATTAACGCCGGTTCAGCGTGGCAGCACCTGGCAGCGCCCCCGCTGAGAAGACCCCCTCCGAGCTCAAACCATTCGCTCAATGTTCACGCTTCCATCCAAACTTCACTGCGATATGGAAACCACGAATCTAAAAGACTCTGGAACAATGGTCCTCCGCAAATCAGACGTGTCGTCCGACCACTTTTGCCAGCACTTTCGCGTAATTCGCGTAATTCACGGTCCCATCACGGAAGATTACGCACTGAACGCTGAGCACCATCCACAACGGCAGTTATACGTGAATCAAGAATCAGAACTTATACACATGGGACATGAATTACTCGATATGCACTATCTCTTTTTCAAGTCGTTTCGGTTCAAAATCTGGTGAAGGTATTCACAAACTCGGAGCAATTTTCAATGATATCTCAGCTGTTCCTCGTATTGCGTATGATTTTGTGGTTATTGGAGGTGGGTCCTCGACCTGGCAGTCATCGAATCTCGTCGTTTATTTCATATTCCAGGTGGTAATTAGTCGTCGCGAATCGGCTCAGCGAAAATCCCCATGTCTCAATTCTTGCAATTGAAGCAAGCTTTTTGTAAGCCACTCCCTTTCAACTTCACACTTTACTCCCGTCCCCGAACACCCTGTCCAGAAACAAGGATGAAGTGAATGTATCAAATAGAGAAGTATCGTTATTCTGCACACGCGCAGCTCCTCGAACTTCTTTATAACTGGAATTACACGTATGCTCGCTACGTTGTCAGCCTTATTTGAATCTAATATTTGCCCATCGGACGTAACGCAAGCGCAACTTAACGGAAGAACGGTAAACTAAAATCGGCCATGTACTTGCAGGGGATAGCAGCATTAGTGCATTATTTATTATCTCCATCCTCAATTTTTGAACTGATGAACAAATTGCATTTCGGATAGATTACATAGCTTACACCCGTGACTCTTTCGAGAACTACGTACGATCAGTGACTAGCGAATGCTTTTGCAAGTATGACTTCCGTTTCTTGTAGAGCAAAGTTGTTACCACACCAGCTATATGTCGACAATCTCATTTGCGGCGCGATACAGTGCTCAGTGACTCTTGTCCAGGATCGTCATAACACCACAGGTCAATACAATTCCGAAATACAATCCCGCGGTACATGGTCATTCAGGAGTGAATTCTGACAGTCTTCTCAGGTTTGCAACGCCGACGGACGAGCGGATTTGCTGGTATAGCAGAACTTTCGGAAGAGTTTCCGTTCAGTCTCGGAATAGGTGGCTATCATTCGGTAAGCCAGCCCTCTTACTGACTGCTGACATCGGTGAGTGTTTCGGACAAGTGTAACAACACTCTTCACTTTTCTGTTCAGAACGGCATGTTCAGAGGCACACTTCCGTCCGAGGGCAACTTCTTGACAATCAGTACTGTTATGGTTCCACCTGTCCCTCGTACGCACACTCGCCCGTTCGCATGCAAGCGTGCCCTTGGTTGGAACTATGACATGCGTTATCAAGGCGCCTCCGTCCAGCTACGCTCCAGCGGCTCTTTTGGTCCACCTCTTATCCACCCAAATTTCTTGGGTTTCGAGTTTGATATACCATGCGATTAATGCAGCTCGTCCTTTCGTTACGGCGAAGGCATGGGATGGTTGTATTCTCAAGCCAACCACAATGGAGACAGAAACTGACGCCATGATCCGTGACACCGCTCGCTCGATTCAACACGGTCGCTATGAGTGCACAATGTGGATGTTGGTGTTGTTCATCCTGGTATGAAGGTTAAAGGGGTCTCTGGCCTTCGAATTTCTGATGCTTTGGCTTTCCTGAGCGTTTTATATTTGAATTTCGTTTCTTCCTGCAAAATCGGCTATTTAAATCATATGTACTGCTGCTCATTCTCGGGTTCCTATTTAAAATTGGGTGAGCGAGCCAATTGGTAATATAAAGAGCTCATGACAGCTCTGACAATTCTCCTGTTATTTGTATATCTGTTCCAGTCGATGGATTCGAACGTACCGGATCGAGATGTGATATCCCCCAACGAAACTGCTTTCGTCAACTCGAGTTGGGCTGTTTTCTGGGCATGTCAACAGAGCATCGACTGATCCTGAGGGTGTGATTCTGCAATCGATTTGACTGACATCCGGTAATACTCTGTCCTCAACGCTTGACCTTTGAGTAAATCTCGAAAGAAATCTCACGCAATCAATTAAAATTGAAATCTGAATATCAGCGCAGTAACCAATCCACCTCATCTGTCGTTCCTGAACAGAGCTCCCGATAAGCGAAAGCTTGACCAGAACAAAAGTGGGTGGAAGAAGAAGCTTATGCTTCGACATGGCAATTAAAGCGATATATCATTCGAGTTGGCTACTTCAAGGAAGTAATGATTTTTTGGTATCATACATATACATATCGAGATAGGGAGGCAGATGGCAAGTCGCAAAACCTCGAAGTGTATTCACATCCGTATGTCATTGATCGTTCCTACAACTTACCGCACTCATTTCTAGCATTATTTCCAGCAGAATAAATTGGATCGAGATCCATTTGATTAAACGCGTGGAAAACGACACATGCTGCTACTGCAAGTTCAGCTCCGAACTCCGAGCTATAACCAGCTGCCGTTCACACCACTAACCTTCGCATGATGTTGACACGTCAATGACTGATCCTGTCGGACCAGGGGATGTAGGAATTAGAGGGATTTCTGCATGAGGCTCCCTACGACAATGTGAATTGTTCATTGGAACCTCCTTGCTGGTTTCAATTTTTGAGGGTCATGACCCACGGATGAAGACTATTTACCCTTTCCGTTGGTTGCTGACCTCTAAGTTTATATTCTCCAGACGGAGCTCAATTGAATTGAGGCACATGGAAGTCCAGTAGTTCGCTCTCATCCTAGCAAGATAGTATTAATTCAGAAGCCTATCTTTGTTCATCAGAAAATGACCAAGGAACAGTCTATCTATCTATCTTTCCACACGGATATCCTTGCCCTTGCTTCTTGTAGACAGGAACTATGCAGCAAGTAGTTCAGGTCAGAACGTCGCATGATCGATATCATGATAGATGTAGGTTACCCACCCCATGACCCAGGGCCAACTGCATGCTCGCTGCCACGCCTAAGCAGGTTGACCACAAAACCATCCTTCCCTACCACTTGATCTCTTTCCCCCTTCATCTTCCTCGACCCTCCTCACAAACCTCCGATAATAACCCTGCTTCACCTCAGATGTCCGAAAATCAGCAACTGTCTGACTACATGACATTAGAGCCAACAAAGCCTAACTCAGAGAGTAATACACAGAGCCCGGATGATGTGGAGTGTGCAAGCGAAGAAGAGAATGCAGAATTTCATAACGACTTCCCTGATGTACCTGAAGAAGAACGATTGGTGGCCGGTAAGTCTCTGTTTGTGTTGAAATGTGGCGGGCAATGTTTCCGTTCCAAATAGTTTGTTTTGCACATGGCTTGGCCACAGTTCTTCTTTATAGTTGCTGGAGCTATTGGAATAAAGATGACTGACAGGTCCATTCACTATAGCAGTAGTAGTAGTTGATTTTTTGAGACGTCGAGAAAGTGTGTATGTCTCGGAGAAGCATGTTTATTATATGAGTCATTCCACCAAGGTCAGTCATTTGTCATGTCCTTGCTTCCCATCAACTGATTTCCCCAACTAATAGAGCTTGATCTTAATGGATGATCTGACTGTTGTTGATATGCAGCGGAACATGAATGACAGACTCATTGAGAAATTCCGACTCATAACAAAACATATACAATTCACATATGTCAACAAAACTGGGCTAGAGTCAAATTCCATTTATAAGGCATTTGACATTATCTGCAGTCGTTGGAGAGCCTGTCTCAATAGAACAGGTGCCTCTCATGTAGATGTAGCCCTTGGAGGTGAGTGCTGGAAGAAAGACAGAGTTCAACCTCTGAAGCTGATCATTTCATAACTCTAGATTCAACCTCCAAACAAACATTGTGTGGATGTTCCAAAGAAGGCAAGCATGACAATGTTTTAATGGAAGGAGTTTTCCTTGGAACACCCAAGGAGATACATCACCTGGCATTTATGAGTGAGTTTGGGAAGGATATTTTTTGCAGAGAACTGGAGAGTGATCAATGCAGAGGTGAAATACTCTGAACTTGCCACACTTGCTCTAAGTAATCCTGACCATCTCTTTAATTGATTTATTAGACATCCAAATATCAGATTGGGCTCCAACCTCTCTTGATGCTCCTGGGCCACAAGTCCGAACCATAGACTACAAATTCTATAATCAGGACAACAGTATCCACAATAAGATCATTCATTATGATCCAGATGATTATATCTCTGTGGAGTCTAGAGTCAAATTTCAGAGGTTCACATTTCCTGGTGGCATAAACCAATGTACAATGTGGGAAAGCGGAAGAAGTAGTAGGTTTATAATAACCAATAGTGAGTGGTGTCTTTGATTATTTTCTGAAAAATGTTAGGCTTCCAACATGTTTTCCCTAATAATAGCTGTACCGTTATACGATGTCTGGTGTAGCTATACAAAGGTTGTGGAGGAAGTTTGCTTACTCCTTCATAACTTGGTTATGAACATTGACACAATACTATCCCTGGAGATGGTTCAGGATGTTTTTCATGCCTTTGAACCTTCAAGGAGAGCTCTGCTATTAGACCTACTTCTGACTGTAAGCTCTATAGTTGCAGTCAGAAATTTTATAATTAACCAAATCAAAACAGGAAGTTGAAACACCAAACCCAAATCAGGAATATGTCCAGAAGTGTATGAAGTATCATGAACTTCTGCTCAAAGGACATGACATCTTGCCTGCTACACTAGTTGTGCAAAATGAAGTCTGTACTTTAGTGAATCTGGATCCAGAAGCTGCCAATACCATCCTGTCTACTTTGGAGCCTTCAATGGTGTCTTCATTCTATGACTTGCTTCTAGTTGTGAGTGCTATAGTCACTTGTTTAATCTTTATAATGAATCAAGTCTAAATAGGAGGCAAAATTACCAGCTTTGGATGATGGATACTATCAGAAATGCATGAGACTTCTTGATGTTCTGGTCAGGAAATATGGTGTCTCACTATTTGTGCAAGATAAGATTCACAGATTGGTGAATCTAGAGCCAGGAGTTGCTGATGTCATTCTGTCTGCCTTGGAACCAGAGGTGTCTTCAATAATTGATATACTTCTAGTTGTAAGTGTTATGATTGCAGTTGGTTTGAAATTTATAATGAACCAAATTCAACAGGAAGGCAAAACACCTAATTCAGACCTTGGATATCGCCAGAGGTGCATGAGGGCTCTTCAAATTCTGGTCAGGAAACATAATGTCATGCCCTCTTCACTGTTCACGCAAGATGGATTCCGCACTTTAGCAGATCTAAATCCAGAAGCTGCTGATTTTATCCTGTTTGCTGTGGAATCCTCCAGGATACCTTTGGTACTTGACCTACTTCTAACGGTAAGTGCTATTATTGCAGTTATCTGAATTGTCCGTATTGAATCAAATCAAATAGGAAGCCAAAACGAAATTCAATCGTGAATACTGTCAGAAGTGTGCAAGGTGGCTTCGCCTTTTGGTCAATAAACACTATGCTTTGCCTCCTTCACTATTTTTGCAAGACATTATCATGAATAGTATGCGCATTACAGCTGTTGGAGGATACTCAGTGAGCATTGACACGTAGTTACAGACAGCTGTAAACTAATTCAAGTTCACAGGACATCTACAAAGGGGTCTTTGAGAGCAAGCTAGTATGCCTAAAGGTATTGAAGGTGTACATAGAAGATGGTGAAGAGAAAAAGAACAAGGATCTTCGAGTATGTCTGCTTAACTTCGAAATCTTCATCAACTTACATTTGTATAATAGGAATTCTATAAAGAGACTCTGCTATGGACTCAGCTCAGTCATGCAAACCTTTTGCCTTTCCTTGGTGTGAACATCACACTGTTTCCTGGAAAGCTTGCTCTGGTGGCACCATGGATGGCAAATGGAGAAATTATAAAGTTCTTGAAAGTGAATCCTACCCATAACAGGCTTAGAGTGGTGAGTTCATATTCCTGTATTTTACCTTTGTGATTCCCTCTTAACCTTGATATAAACCCCAGATATCTGAGATTGCTGCAGGTATTATGTATCTGCATTCTCGTAACATTGTACATGGTGACATCAAGGGAGTAGGTGAAATCCTACAGTGGTTTCTTTTCTCCTGAATCTAACAAAATAAGTACTTGTAGGCAAATGTTCTTGTGGATGAACAGGGACAATGTTACCTTGCAGACTTTGGATTGGCCACAGCTTCTATGACAAGCACCTTGCTTAGTACAGCAACAGTTAGTGGTGGAGGAAAGGGTACAATGCGGTGGATGGCTCCAGAGTTATTCACCTTTGAGGAGACTCAAATTGATCATGATCTTACTGGTTCCTCAGTTCAGGAACTTGAAACCCCAAAGTCTGACCATATCAAGCTGGCAAGGGATATTTATGCCTATGCTTGTACAGTATATGAGGTATGGACATCTCTCACTGGATATTGCATTACAGCTGATGTAGATCTCTTTGATGGATAGATTGTGGCAGAACAAATACCTTTTGCTCACCTCAAGCATGATGCACAAGTGATGTTTCAGGTCCTCAGTGGCAACAGACCAGAGAGGCCAACTGGCACTGTTTGGTGTCCAACTAACATTTGGGCTCTGGTTGAAAAATGTTGGGCACAGGAGAGTCATCTCCGACCAACAGCTCCTGCAGTCCATGCATTTCTGATACATTTAGAGCAACTTTGGGCAGAGGGACTTCCCTGGGAAGAAGAATCTCCTGATTTTATGAAGTAGGGCAAATAGAACAAGCACATCCAATGGTACATCTGTCTGGGTAGCACATTTTTGGAGAGTTCCTGTATGTATGGTACATCCAGTTGGAAATATTGAGAACTGTTGGCAATTGAGGGTGTGTGTGTAGGTATATTAGAATGAAACCTAGCAAAGGCCACCAGCAAATGTTGGAATGTAAGGTAGCTAAATACTGGATGGATTGAAGTCATTCATTTGTCAATCTTGGATTTTTGTTCATTCCTGGTAACCTGGCTAGGTAATGTTGTTGGTTTGATGGAAGAGGAATTCAACCATTTATAGTTTGCATAGCATGATACACATTAAAGCCAAGGAATTCAACATAGTTTTCACCTGATGTAACAACCAAAACATACCCAGTTTTCCTTCTGAGAACCAGGCACTTTCACTGGCACTCTGTTTGGACCTTAGAAATGTGTCTGCAGGCATCCTTGGATAACTTGAAGAAATGGAACAAGGCATGGTAGATGTAAAGAAGGTGTTGCTAATGTATGTGTAATACCCAGCAGGGCACTCTATCAACAGGTGAGAAACATACCAAATAAACCTATCATTTTACAATTCTCCCAAAGACCAAAGCCCAGGCACCACACATTCACCACCGTCTGTATAGTGCTTTTAGGATTTCATTTGAGCTGCACCAACTATAGGCAAAGAGAGGTATGACTAAAAAAATACATCAAGAGCTGGGTTTTGGAATAACAATCAATCACAGCTATACATAACTGAAAAAATGTTCTGAACATAGTGAATATTGTATTGGAGTAGTGAGAGAAGCCCTATGGGTTGGGAAACTGGAATGGCGGTTAGTATATTGAGTGCCATCACACAGCAAAGATTAAGAAGTGTTTAAGATGAGTTCGGATTGGAGGGCTGGGACTCTCAGGCTAAATGAGAATCATTTTACAACATGGTGGGGGGTTAGCTTTGAGTGGGAATTGGATATTCTTGATTGATCTGAATATAGCCTTGAAGTGATGTGGTATAGAATGGATTTGCACTTTGGGGGGGGGGTTGGATTTTCAAGAGAGCTGTTCAGCAGGTGGGTTAGAGTCCACATAGTGGAATTGACAAGAAAATCTGTGAAACAGGCCTATTTGAGACCATGAAGAGGAAGAGGACCTACATCTGTACCAATGGGGGGGGAGACATTTACAATATCATCCTGGGGGGTTTCCCAGGTTTCACTCAAATGTGACCACACCTAGTGTTGGCTCAGAAGTAGTAACACCTCAGTTATTGAAAAGATTGAATAGGATGCTTGAAATTTCTGGTTTGATAACACCCTACACATGCACTTGCTAGCAGGTACAACAGAAAGATAGAGAAGCAAGCAGCAAACAGGTGAACAAGGGTCAGTGATTCAACTGGGAAGTCCCCAATTCAATACCATAATTTATTTCCCCACTTCTTTCAACAGTGACTGATGTGGGTGTTTATTTTCCTGCCCTTGCAGAGATGAAGCAGATATAGAGCAGATAACATCTCTTCTTCAGTTGATCATGATAAATTCAAATGATTGGACTCACCCAAGTGTCACGAAGTGCATACTATTTTACTTTTACCTCCTTACAGTCTCTTTTCCCTTTACTACGATACATCATTCTTGCTTCATCTTTT
>MU127913.1:64388-97362 GCA_014904975.1 Marasmius fiardii PR-910 | reverse complement strand
CAGGTCTGTAGCTTGTTCTATAATGGCACGCTAACTCTTGGACAGCATATAGAAGGTCCTACATGTTTCGGACTAATCCCATAGCTCTTAGTCTGAAGAGTAATCATCTTATATACCCACGAACTATGATAGCATTTGAAGCCTATCAGTAGTCTGTTGATATTAGACGCTTCATATAACAGTGTACTGCTTTAACTGGCTGCTCGGGGCTCACACCAGTTCTTATATAGCCATGTTATCTTTATCCTATGATCAGGATGTGGCAAATTTGGTTTATATTGGGTACTTAGCGTTACTGTCATTACAACGAGTCACAGTAGACCGTGGTGTCCACGTCTCGCAACGACCAATCAAATTTGTTGAAAAAATAGACGCCGCTCGACGTTTCAAGTTTGTCCACCAACCACATCAACTCTCGACAAATGCCCGAGTTGACGAAAACCTTGCCCAACATATCATTTTTCCCTCTCATCTTTTTGTATACGTGGCATAGCCCTGGTTTCAACAACGGATGGACGTTGAACGCCCAGTTACACCACCCAGCCAGACGATGAAAATCAACTAACGGATGACGTAGAGCACCTGAAGGAGGCACAACAATCCATGAACGTATAGCAGCGACAAGGTCGGATTTTGAATCAACAGGCATCTCAGCAGTCATTGCGTTTGGGTCCACCAAAAACCCAATAGCTACTATCTGGAGACCATGAACTGCCTTCGATTTCGAATGTGGTATGCCAAGTCTGTCGTATAGGTTGAGAATGGTAGTCATAGGAGTGGGATACGACTCGTCATGAGGTGCATAATATTTAAAGTCGTTGTCGGGATGAAAGCCAAAATCGTCGTCCATATAGATCTGAAAGTTATCTACTCCCTCAACATTCCTAGCTATCCAACCAACACAACCATTGAAAGTCACAAAAAGTTTTGCTGATGCACGACCCCCAAAATTGTTATTACGGTCGACGTTTCGTGACAATTCATATGGATGGTTAGTTTTCAATTCGTCGACAGTTGGTAGACCCATTGTAACAATTTGTTTAGCCTGCCACAGTGGATGCATCGGGAGAAGACGATAGGCCTCAGAAATGTCGACTTTCCACATGCGTAGAGTGGCGTGTTTACTGTGGCGTGCCCTGTACTGACGAAGAGCAGCACCAAGCTGAACAATCGTATCCAAAGGTGCACCAGCAATGGCATCTCTAGGGATCATAGAGTTTAACGAGAATTTTCCAGCGCTATGGTTCACAACAAGGCGAAATTTGTCTGTTCAAGGCTTTGGTACGGCATGAATGGGTGTGCTATACATCCCAGGTAATAAATCAGGCCCAAATGACTCGGAAAACCTTTGTTTCGACATTTCAACATCTCGTTGCACGTGGATGAACTGTCGCTCCTGGGAAGAGCGTGGTGGCATCCACCCATGGTCGTATGTCAGAGGGTAATTCTCGTTCCAGTGAGTGTTGGCCCAAGGCCAAAAGCCATTTCTCAACCCCTCACAGACTGATCGGATCAACGTTCTATTAGGATGGTCAACGAGAAGTTGCTCGAATGCATCGACATTAATTGGAGTAACAATTCTGAAAAGGTGTGGGTGGTCAGCGATTGTACGATTAAGGGCTTTGTTTGCAAATTCAATAGGAGGAGGAGCTGGTAAAGGAGGGTCTGATAGGGTACGATGAATTGTCATGCTAGATCCCGACATAGAGTCGTCCCATCCAAAACCACGACGATGGTGAGGGAGTTTAGCTACATGTTCAAGCCTTTTTCGATCCGCTTGCTCCAACATCTGACTGACAGTCGGAGGCTGTATGTCCAGGTTTTTCGCATTTGGAGCAAATTCCATGAATGTATCTGCACTTCCCTGAGCAGTTTGGACAGTTGCCCGCGTTCCATCTACGACAAAACTGCCTTTTTGGTTCTCGAAGTGGGGCAGACCGACCTGACCCCTTTCTTCCAGCCTCGACAACTCCTGTACCATAGTCTGCGATATGAGCTCTGTCGAGATGGGTGAAACGGGATACGTCTGAGAATGCCATATCATTTCGTTGTCCAACAAATTGACGGACAGCTTTATCATATGAAATGATACGTCCATGGGCACTCTCGTCGATGGTTTCGAAGAGGCTGGAGATATGGTCTCTGTAAGTGTCAAGTTCGGGCCCTCTATGGGGGAAGGCGAAGAGCACAGCAGCTCTCCATTTACTAAAGTCTTTACCCCAGTGGAAGCTGGAAGCGACCCTTTTTCCCACTTCAGGTTCACCTTCGAGATGGAGGGAAATACCTTTCCCGAGTTTTTGGACCCTTTTTCGTCCAACTCGGGCTTCGTTGATGCTACTGTATATGACGTCGAAGTCACAAGCACGGTCTTCGATGACTTTGGTCCACTCAGAATCGGGAAATTTGGGGCATGCGAATCTATTAGTGAGTGTTCATCTACTGTACTTTGGGTCAAGGCGATAGTTCGATGCCATTTTGTGGGTCTTACAAACGTCTGCGATGACTCCTCCAGTGCCTTGCTCGTCGTCTGAAGGGAACAGTCCCACGTCAATTTTCGTTTTTTTGCTCGAACTGGAAGTGGTACTGATTTCATCTTCTTCTCCAGAGTGACTACTGGATCGACCTCATCTACGATTATTTCATCTCCCTGATCGAGGGGATCTCCTTCGACGCCAGTCGTTGTCCTCGTCAGAGTGATCTGGGCTCCTGCTAGGTTCTCCCCCAGGTGCTCCTGCAGTGTTGGGCTGTGCGCCCGTCCCACCAAACGTTGTTGAACCGCGGTTGAAAGCTCTGGACCGCTGTTCATCAATATCAATGAGTCGTTGTACATAGTTTTCAATGGACAGGTTGATATCAAAACTGGAATCTCGTCTGAAATGAGCTGAAAGGAGCTCTGTGATGGTTCGCAGGGCCGAGGGTTTTGAGATAATGTTAGACTGGTAACTGTCGACAATTTGTTCGAGTTGGTAAACAAGGGCAGTGTCGAACTCGAAATCTTCGGGCGGTGCGGCTTGTCGAGGGGTACTGCTGATGTCGTCTTGCTCTTCATAGTTCTGTCGCGCCGTGGATTGGGCATCCATCGTCTGACTGTCATCTTGAGTCATGAGAAAATGACGATGAAACGGTAGTTTGTGTATTAAAGATAGCAGACAGAACGATGAGAGTACAAAAGATAGTGAGGGATGAGAAAGAGTGTATCAGTAAGCACAAGATTAACTAGAGGCTGTAGCAAGAGATGAAGTAATACGTGAGATCACTGCTAATGTCATACCTGTAGACAATGTCATTTGGGAGTAAGTGAAGGTGAGATGATGCCTGTGGTCAGGCGTCGTCAGCACCGCCTGTGTTCAGGCTTTAGAGATCAAGAAAGCCGTCGCCTGTGGTCAGGCGTTGTCAGCACCGCCTGTGTTCAGGCTTTAGAGAACAAGAAAGCCGTCGCCTGTGGTCAGGCGAGGAAACGCCTCTGAAAGCCTGTGTTCAGGCAGTGAGGACGTTGAAAGGGAGAACGAGTACGAACCTCAGATTGTACTTGTGAAACTATACCTTTAACCCGATTTTCCCTGAAACCGCATGCTATTTTGGTTCTTTTGGAACCGAAATGACGGTCCGGTTCTCACAATTTCGGTTCCGGTTCACGGTTAACCGCGGTTCGAACCGGACTCATAGGATCACTATTCCTATTCCCCTCAAATCGTCTGAGGATTCTCGAGGCGCCGCTTTTCAGCGAGTACAACGATAAAAAAATCGGGCTGCCATCTAAAGCTGGGGTGGACGAAACGAGACCTTAGGGACCTCGACAGATGTTGGGCAGTAGCCAATGTGCAGCCGGGCGTTGGGAGATGCTGTGGATTATCTTATCTTATTTAATATCCCTCGACCAAGTCCAAGTAAATCGACCCGCAGTGTAGTCCACGACCACCACCATTGATGCTGTAATATGTCTTCAGAGGAGCCCCAAGTTAAATCTAATGTAAACACCCAAGAAACTTCGGCTCCTGTTTCTATCGACGCAGACATTGCAAGAATCTCCTCAATTCTCTCCCCAGAACACAACATAGATCCCGAAGAGGAGCTCTCTGAAAAGAATCTAGCCGAACTCTTCGAGCAACTGCAGAAAGCTGAAGGCATGATGGACGGTGTGGAGAATAAGTTAGATGATGTTATGGGGCAGTTGGACGGTCTTCTTGAAGTTTTGGGGAAAAAACGCGACTCGGCGGAAGAGGGAAATACGGATAAGAATTCCAAAGCGTGAGGAGCGGATATGGTACGTTTACCTTCAGGTAATAGTTATCAAGCGATCTGCTTAGCTTCCCCCAAATCCAGTGATACTTCTAACGGATATACACCGACCTCGCACGATATTTTCATACCCTATCATGATACTCGAGCAGTTTGGAACAAGCTACAGCTACAGAAGAAGTTTTTGGCAACAAACGACGAAAGGAATGAAGAAATAGATACCCTTCTATTATACGTGAAAATTGCAGAGAAGTGATACAGATGGGATTTGAGATGCAGTGTTGTGTAAGTACGAAATGAGAGGGAAAAGGTTATGGTACCCGGATATGATACACTGTCCATACGTGTTGAGAAGTTAGTTAAGTTCAGTGAAGTTTTCTGGCTCGAGGCGTTTTACTGTATCAACGACTTCCGATCCTTTTCGTGCGAAGACGAGCTAGATAGTAAAAATGAGCTGTAAGAATGGACCCTAAGACCAGAGAGTAGAATCGTATTCACCAGGTATGGGTTAGCTGTTGATCCGGTGGTATCCTGCAACACTTCTTCCTTGTCAATTTTGCTAACGTCTGAATCGTTATATTTGAACCATTCATCAGGTTTTGAGGGAAGATTTCTCGAATAGAAGAAGTAATGTCCGAACGAGGGTGACGTCCCACGATGTATGAACACCGAAGTTAACTCATATGGGACGTTCTTATCATCTTTCCAGATATCCTCCAAGGCCGCTTTTTGGTTCGAAATATGTGTCCGCAACTCCTCAATCTCCCTTGCCACTGCGTCCTTTTCTTCCGAGAGTAAACGGACCAGGTCCGGGTCAATATCGATGTCGGCAGATTTCATGAGGTCGGCTTTCTCCGAAAGTAATTTGCTTGTATCGTCGAGGATCGTGCCAAATGAGATATCCTACCGAGATCCAGAAAGATTAATAAAAAGTGGACATCAGGAGCAAATATCGTACCTGTCCCTGATTGAGAACACGGATACGCTCACGGCAAGCATGAAGTTCGTCTTGGAGGACTTTCGACTTCTTCCTCTTGTCTGGATCGGCTGTATCCATGAACCGATCCATATATATCGTCTCTCCAAACTTGACGTAGGCTTGACATTTCCACGACTGGACCAACTCCCTGTTGAATTGGACACGCTGAACGGGAATTCGTCAGTTTCGAATAATTCTTCTAGGGAGTAGCTCATACAAACCTGCAATTGAATCTGGAGAACAGGAGGGAGCTTTAGCAGGGATATCTCTATAGGCACTCGTTGTCCTTCATATTCGATCATATCATCAAAATATCTACCCAGGCCATCGTAGATATCGAAACCTTCCTCGGCGACATTAACAGGAAGATGGGAAAAGACATCTTCTTTCGCGTGAATATTGGGCTCCCCTTTCAACGTCTCCACAAAACGTTGCCGTATTTTACCGTAAAACAACCTTGAAGGAAAGAAGTTAAAAACCAAAGAGTGAAGTCTAGAGAGTGGCACTGACCGCTTTACTATGCTGTTTGTGCCTTCAGCATCATCAGGATCGCTCATGTCGTCAAACTTCAAGAGCGCCGTCTCAATCTGGAACATGCAGTTATCCATACACTCCGCAACATCGTGTTGCCTCCCTAGATAAACAAGAGTAGGATCAGCGGAGAGCAAGTATACGGTGACCTATAATGACCTACCAAACATCATGACCGAATCGCTCTTAACAGGTGTCTTTCGCGGCGGAAGTGGTGGAGGCGTCTTCTTGGTTTGCGACTCATCCTTCATTTCTACATCCTGCGGTTCCTCCCGTTCAACAGCAGAAGTCGCGTCAGGGGTTGTGCTTCCGGGACTCTTTGAAGACTCTCCCTGAGACGGAGGAACTGAACTTGCTCGAGAGATGGAGGAAAATTCGGGAGTTGAAGAGAAGGGTACGTCAATATCCATCTCGCTTGCACGACGGGCGGGTTCCCTTGGCCGTTTGCCTAGAACAGTACCAGAAGAGCGAGTGGGGGACTGTGCAAGGGGCGGTGAAGAAGGTGGTTGTGCGTCGGCGGAAAACCTTGAGTGGCCGTCCTCGACCAGCGTAGCATCTGTATCATTGGAAGTATCGGTACCACCTTCATCGTCCTCTTCATCCTTCGAAGTGACCAACGCGAGTTTTGCCAGTTCAATAGCTGGCGTGACGGAGGTTGTTGTACTGTGCTCGAGGTTTCGGAATAGTTCCGCTAGATGATTGACGACTAAGATAGTGGGAGATTAGCTGAGTGACGGAAAGTCAAAGATGTCCATACGCACATCTCTTCGATCTCTGTACTTCCCTACGCGTTACTAAGCGTCCCCCGACACGGTGTTTCGTTAGAGCGTCATCCGATAGTTTTTCTTCTTCAAGGGTTTTCGCTTCCGTTTTACCTAAGGGTAACAATGTCTCTCGGAGGTCTTTGATGGTATAGAAATACTGCAGAGATCCGTCAATATGAATTACTAACTTGAGATAAGAATGACAATACCTGAAGCAGAGAGTTAAGATAGCATGTATTGCCTAGCTGATTCAATCCTCTAGGCCACTCAGCGGGTATCACAGCGGTCGCTTCCCCAGCTGGGCCAAGATCAGCATCGATCCAATAGGATAAATTGGTCACCGCTTACGATCTCGCGATGTTCTAATAAATTCCCTCAGACGCTCGCTGTTACGAATTTCAGCGATAACATTCAACGCTTCCTGCATCCTCTCAACTTGAGTGGGTTGCTCCTCCAACTAAGAACATCATGAGTATGCGAAAGTTCAGAAAAGACTGCACTAATTAGGACTTACTCGCATCGTAAACACCGTTATCAACATCGATTCATCAACCTCCTTAGGAACCTCCAACACATCATAAGCCCTCTCAGGCGTCATCATCAAACTATTCCTCCCTTTCTCATACAGGCCTTTGAGATAAACGCTTCCCCGAGACTCAGCGACCATCCGTAATGCTTCATTGGCATTCCGTTGGAGTTCTCCACCCCTGGGATCAATCCACGACCGTTTAACGCATTCCTTCCAGGCGTTCTCAATAAATTCGTCCTCGATATCATTGTCATAGTCAACACGCAAAGAGTTGTTAGCTCCGAACCCAAGTATCTCTGTCGCGCTCTGCAAGTCTTCAGAGGTGAAACGTCCACGAGACTGTTCCATCAGCAATACGTCTTGAAGTTGAGATGGACAGCTCTGCATTCCCTCTAAAATTCTTACGATGCTGCCGAAAGCTGTGAAATAGTCCATCGTGTGGGCGGGATCGCAACGACATTGCGCCAAGTAAGCGAAAGCGAGTAATTCTAGAGGACCTTTTATAAACTGATGCAACCTTTCCGTATTACAGCCACACACCTGACGAGTAAGACATAATCGATATACCCAACATTTCGAAGCAATGCTGAATCGACATCATAGGCTCCAGAAGTGATTCGTTGAGGTTCCCCCGCGAGACTGAAGAATTATCCGTCTGAGAATGATTGGGTAAATTCGTCTCGCAAGTTACTCACTCTGATTGTGATGAGCCCCAATCGCAAGTTGATAAATCTCCCTCGCATTTTCCAAGTTGACCCACAGAGCATAAGGTGAGTGCTCTCTTATTTTGCTTTCTAAAAATCGCGGTTCAGGCCGTTTTCAAATGGGCAGGGAGCCTCACTGCATACCGTTCAACTTCTTGTAATGTGTTGCCCAAGCGCCAATTTCGACCCAAGCGCGTAATAACTTTGCGCGATTGTGTTTTCCAACCGTCGAGGTGGTGTCGACTGGAGGACTACGTAAGACAAGTTCACCATCTTGAGTATCGTAGATAAAGCCACAGCTCTCGAAGACGTTTTGGCTAAAACCCATTGCATAAGTGACACCTTGTTCGGCAGACGAAACACCGTAACGCACATAATCCTATTCCAACCTATCTTATTTTGGAATCCTTTGCGCGATACACGAAGAGCTCTATGTTCTGATCTCCATAGCGTATTCTCAATGGTCCTGATAAAGGATTAAATTATGTTTTTGGAGCTAGAGTTCAGAACGTACATTAAGAGAGTTTCCAGCCCTGTGAAAAGACTGATTTCGGGTTTCTTCCCAGCAGGGGGATTACCCAGTTTCTCCTCAATAAATTTCTTCCATACGTCACTTGGAACAACCCCAGGCTGTACGTCCGAAGCAACACAATAGAAAGAGCACTGGCAGCACATATACAAGTCCAATAGGGTACCCTCTTCTTCTGTTTCAGACTCTTCGTCGGCTTTCGTTTTCAACGCTTCCAGATCAAGATCCTCTGTAATTATCTGACCGGCCCTTCGCTTCTGCTTCGCCTCAGACACCTCCCATTCATTGTGACGAAAAGGGGGTGTGAGTTTGAGTGCGTCAATGGCTTTAGGATACTTGTGAAAATGATGTGTCTGATTGGAAGGGTCGGTTAAAGTATTCTCGTCGTCGCCTACACAAGTAGTTGTGCGTTTACGCCTGCTTTGCTCCGGAAGTGGACAGGGATATTCGCAGTTATTGAATGAATTGGAAAGGGGCGGTAAAACCGAGGAAGAACGCCAGCTGAGGATCACCCAACCGTTTTCTTTAGGGCAATAATACGCATTCGGGTGGGGTACAGCCGTACGTACTTCCTGTGGTGAAGGTGGAGGAGCTTTGGGTTTCGTGGATGATGTCGAGGCCGAAGTGGACGATGTCGAAGCTACTGGAGGAGGAGATGGCGCATTCAGAGTGCCCACTGAAGCTGGTGGCTGTTCAGGAGAAGTTGCCGGTGCAGGAGTTTGGATATCCGGAGGCGTCGAACTGACGAAAAACAAGGAGTGCTCAGGATCGTGAAGTTGATCTGCCAATATTGGGGGTAACATCCCTGGTCCAGGTCTGAGATATTTTGATCTCTCAATGGGATTCCACCAAACTAACTCTTCAACGTCTTCTCGACCATCGATAGCCACTCCACCATTGCCAAATTTATTGTCACTCATCCACCCAAGCCCATCATATTCATTGTTCCAAGCTGCGCTTACACTGACTTGTCCAGGATATGGCGTTGCACCGCGAGGCATCACTGCATCTCCCCAGGTGTTATTCGCTGCGTTATTGGTCCAATCCCATTCTGAATTTGGGTTCCAACTTGAATGGTCGTAATCATGAGTTAACGGTGGAATATCGTCAAAATTATTGACATCATCAATCCTCTCTTCTCTGATTAATTCTGGTTCTCGAAAATCGGTTACCGGCGTGGAATCGTAAGCGGGTGGCTTCTCTGCAGTAGCTGGTTTGAATGTAGTAGAGCTCGAACCAACCCCAGCTGGTCTTGAGGGTAAAGGAGGTGGGTTTTGTGTAGGATCGCCATAGAAAACCGAGGCGGGTATGGGTGTACTTGGTCTTTGAGGTGGTGGATGTCCTCCTGGAACTGGAAGAGGTCGTCTAGGTTTAGGACTTTCTGTACGTGGAGGATCCCCGTTGTCCATTATAAAGCTGAGGGAATCTTGGATTTCAGCTAGAAATCCTTGTATCGAACCCTCAAAAACGTACCAGTGGTGACCGCGTCTCAATGAGTTTTAATCGACCGATCTCCAATATAGGCTTCCCAATATTGCTGAGCTGTAGCGAATTAATATTCTCAAATGACGGCAAGAGAACAGCCCTAGTGTAACCCAAGGGAGCAGGCAAAAGGGAATCAAGCCAAGAACTTGGCTGCAAGAGACTGAGCTCGATGCGGAGTACGCGTAGTTTGTCAGTATTACCTAATCGTACATACACTGCTGTCACTTCGACTTTCAATCTGCTACTAATCTCGTTGTACAAGTAGTCCCTTGGCTCTCCAAGGGTCTTTGACAGTCGCAGCCTTGGAAAGGACCAATCCTATTCCAAAAAGGCTGCTATTCTCAATCAATAACCTTGACCACCAACTTTCCTGTTGTTTTTCCCTCGACAAGATCCCGCTGCGCCTGTTGCACCCCCTCTGCAGTAAATGGATACTCCTTGAAGACGTTAATCTTCAGAACACCATTCCCAATCAACTCGAAGATCTTGTGCCCGTAATAGTGGACTTCGTCTGGCGTTACGGTGTAATTATTCATCCTTCACCGTCATCAAGTCAGTGGACGACGGCGAGATGAGGAGAATTATCACGAACGTAGGTCGGAGAAGTTTCAGGTTCTTCTCAATCAATTTGATCGGAGGGAACGGCGGAACGGCGCCAGACGCATTACCAACAGAAACCAGCGTGCCTTTCCGTCTCAGCATCTTGAAGTTAGAATCGAACCTAGTAAAAAAAAACATAAAAAATCGGTCTCGCGGTAGAACGGGAATGGCGAACATACGTATCCTTTCCGACACCGTCAAAAACAGCATGTACACCCTCCCCTCTCGTAATTTCCAACACCCTCTGAGCAGTATCCTCTTCTTTGTACAGAATAACATGATCGGCTCCATGCTTCTTCGCGAGCTCAGCCTTCTCCCTTGTAGAGGTCGTACCGATCACCGTGGCCCCGATATGCTTCGCCAACTGCGCCATCAAAAGTCCAAGGCCACCCGCGACAGTATGTATAAGGATGATATCCCCCTTGGAAACTTTGTATGCCTCCTCAAAGAATGTGACAGCCGTTAGAGCCTGTAACGTCCCTGCCGCTGCTTGCAACGTCGAGACACCATTTGTGACTGGGTATGCTTTGAGCCAAGGAACGGAGATGTATGTCTGGTGGGAGCCTAGGTAATCCTGGGAATGGTATGGATTTCCCATCCGAAAATTAGATGCACGAGGAAAAATACCACTTACACAAGCCACTTTCCCTCCAACAGCAAAATTTTGTCTGACAAAGTCTGGATCCTTGAGCACCCCTGGATCAGTAGGCAAGGCAACTATCGTTCCAGCTGTCTCCTTTCCCAACACTGCTGGGAATTCTTTGTAAGGGTACAGTCCTTGCCTGTGAAAGAGGTTGGATAAGGATGAAGAGCACCATCCAATAAGCAATTCGGATATCGAAAAGTACCTGTAATACGTGTCTATGAAGTTGACACCTAGATATTCAACCTGCAGCTATCTGTTCAGCACAAATAGTGGCCCCGTATGGCGCTTAAACTTGCCTTGACAACGAGATGCCCCGGATCTACCTTCGGAAAAGGAAGCGTAATCTTCTCGATAACTTCATAACCTCCAGTCTACACGCCGAAAATCTTCAATCAACAAACCGTTAGTTGATAAAGTTCCAAAACTGGCCTTCTGGATAGCAATAGCCTCTACAGTGGAGGGTAGGTTCGCCATGTTAGAATAACAAAGTCCGGGACGTAAATGTTGAAGAACTTGAGGTTCTAGTTTGTGCTCTGAGTGTGGGAGGGATCCGATGACGACGGTAAGAAGCAAACATCCGGGAAAACTCTCACCTTCACGATCAACTTCCAGCCGGCTCACGGTGCTCCGCCGGCGCGGACGCTGACAGTGAACTAGTGAAAGAACAAAGCGGAAAAAGCCAGGTTAATTAGCGCTTTAGCAGTCAGCAAGTTTAATCTACACAAAAGTTCATTGTACATGGGTATCGAGTCATCGACGTAGCTCTCAAAATTCGACTTTAAAAAACTTGATTAGAACAGTCCTCGGGACAGAACCCGTTGCATTGACGTCAACGCGTAAACGCCATTCTCCGAGACGAGGCGAGCGGTGCTTCAATAAACAATTATTCGGAATCTATAGCTGTGACACAGTTTTTTAGAACGACAAATCGAGATGAATTAACAACATACCATATATCCCTACGATCTCATAGTTAAGGTCGACATCAAAATCTCATAAATTACAAGCAACTGTTCCGGCCTCTGTACCATTCCAGGTCTCTGTTCCCGCAGCGAATCAACCTCCCGAACGACTTCATCTTCTTTCAACGAGTCAGGCAGATCACCAAGCGGAGACGGCGGCAACGCATCGTCCACTGAAGTAGCCTTTGCCGGTGGCTGAAGGATTCCATGCGACCGTAAAAGCGAACAAAGAGCAATAAATGACCCCGTCCTTCCGATTCCTGCTGAACAACCAACAATCATCGGTGGATCTGGATCATCCGGATCAGTCTCCTGACGATTGGTCTTATCGACGAGTTTAGCAAAGGCGAGTAATCCTGCTCGATTTTCGGGGTTTGGGACACCTCGATCAGGCCAAGCATGATATAGAAGATGCTTAAACATGATCGGAGCAGCGTTGGGAGGAGAAAGAGGCGTAAAGGAAACTGTACTGCAAATACAACATGCGTCGTCTATGACTTCGTGCTCCAAAAGGGCGACCTCGAACAGCGGCCCGAGTGAATCGTCTTCAGGGGGAACGACTATACGATGTCCAACAGAATCAGGAAAATAGGGATGGGCTTTCCGCCTTCCCTCTTCTACATTCTGTGTAAGTTGAACAACGGTGCGCACGCGACTCTTGTGATCCGAGGACCCTGAGAGTAATGGAGGTGATACCGGTTTTGAGATAAGGCTGAGAAACGTATGGGAGGTGTTGGGGAGAGGGGCTTGAGAAGCAATCCACCATTTTCCACCGAAACGTTCCAACACCCAATCTGCGTTCAAGTATGACCCCGATGAGCTGGTACCACAACATCCCTGGTCGTTGACCACCACACGCGTTCGATCGTAAGGAACGACATCGATGTACCGGTTACGACGTTGATTCAAGTCGTCATGCCCTGCAGTGATGGAGTAAAATTCTGAGGTTGATTTAGAGATGTTCTGTAGAACAGCACGAAATGACCCTGTTTTGTGGGGTATGGAAGCATAAGCTGCTCGTGTGCGTGAATCTTCTCGTAGCTTGAGAGTTCTCAAAGCGAACTGTATATGCGAAGAATCTCGGGATTTAGCAAGCCATTGAGGAATAGTAGGGCTTGACATGAAGAACGTCTCCGAGCGAGATGAGAGGTTGCAGAAGGAATGACCCGAACAGTGCCAGTGGGCAGTGGGAATCGAAACCTTAAATGTTGCTCATTTTCAGATTGATGATTTCCCACGGGGTTTTTACCCCCTCGGGGATGGCAAAATCGGCAACGACAAGCCTCACGACGGAAAGCATTGCTTGATGCATTGTCATTGATGCTCTGGTAGCTCTGCTCATCACCGTCTTAGAATACGTTGCTCTCCCCTGCAACATCTACTATGCCTCGACCTCAACCCTTGACTCATGTTTCTCGTTCACAATCACTCGACTCTCCTTACGGATCACAACTGACGCCTCGAACGCCCCATTCTCGGTCTGGTAGAGCAGAAGAAGCGTACGGAGAGGTCGAAATACACGATGAGAATGATGATGAACTACAAGAGGATGACGCGAGAAATATGCAGAACGTGCCTTTACTTAGGTCGTCTGCGAGCGATTCTTTCCCTGCTTCTGGTTACCGGGGACGAGGAGACGATGAGCCAGCCAGGACAAAAGGGAAGGAGCTCAGTTTGAAGCTCATTGCTTCCAGGCTACCCGTCGTGATTGGGTCTATGGTAGCCGGCCTACTACTCATTCTCGTTGTGGTATCATACCAGAAACCTGGGACGTTGGAAAAGTATATGGGAGCAGTGGCACCCTCAGCGGGGTCTAGTAAAGATTCCAACTCGACACACCAACACCAGAACCATGTTGACCCGGCTATGGTCATTTCCTACGAAAACTACACGACTTTTCCTCTGAAACCTCAAGAATATGTTGCAGAGTGCAGTAAAATGATTGGACCATGGATGAGTGCTCATGGAGCATATTGGGATATTCCGCATATGGGGGTCAAGGACGTTGTCCATAAATCAGGTCCACCTGTATGTTCCAGTACCATAACCTACATGCTCGGTGGCAGGGTAGGTCTCGTAGCAGATCTAGCATTGATAGCACAGGCGGCCGCATTAGCTCGAGAGGTATGTAGGTTCCTGTTTCATGTCGTCCGGCCGAGGTTTCAACGGTGTTCAGCGAAACAGGACGTTCTTGGTAGACGATACATATTGGAATCGGGGAAAGTGGGTATTGCCACTTGGGATGTTATTAATGGCTGATTGGATGCAGATGGAAAGACCATTTTGAAGATATTCGCCAAACGCAGCCTGGACCAGAACCAGGATGTCAACAACCTCCCCCAGAAGGTACAGTGATTTTAGTTATACTTCAAGAGTTTATGTTGAGTTGTCCGTAGAACTCGTCGCTTGCCCACGTCTCGCAAAGCATTGGGTTTGTTGGTCTTCTTTTCGCCGCACCAGCGAAGGAAACTGATTAAGGTGACAGGTTATCACCGCTGGTACCGCCAGGTATCATTTTGGCCATGGATTCCACGAGAATTACGAAGACCCGTATGTTCTCCGATTTTGTTCTATAATCTGAACTCTGAACGCATCTTCTAGGTACGCCCACTCACTCAATCGTGCTAAGCCGGTATATGAAATGGCCCGCGAATCATTTTCAACGATCATAAAACCCAACGCACAGAATACAGCACTGATCACGACCGCACATAAAGAATTGTCGAGTTTATTCGACGAACGCTCAACTGACTACATCGCTGTACACATCAGACGCGGAGACAACAAAGCATCTGCTTGGAGGTACAGTAGCCCCGGAATCCAAGTTCCAATACAAGAATTTGTAAACGCCGCGACAGAAACATGGTCTCGTCTCAAACTCTCACAATCGCAATCCTCTGTCTATGTCGCTTCTGACTCTCCAGCCGCGGCCCATCAGTTCTCAGAGGCACTGGGGAAGGAGTGGAAGTCGTTCTCATTATCACAAAGTCAAGATCCGAATCTCAGAGCTCTAGCGAGTCCAGAACGGTACTTCCAGAACAACTTTGAGAAGCTGTATGATGAGGAGGAGAGGACCAGGCTGACGAGAGGAATGATTGTTGATTTGGCGCTGTTGAGTGGACTCTGGAGTGATGGGTCGGAAATCAAACCTCAGGCGGTTGTGTGTACTATTCCGTGAGTTCTGTTTCGTCTCTGTAAGGGTTTTACATTATGCTGATTTTTGACTCTAGCTCGTCAATATGTAAGATCTCTGCGGTTGGATTCGGATGGGAAGGTGCCTTCGGACAGGTTAACGAAATGGGAGACCTGGATCACGAAGGGAAGAGATGGGTCGAGATTGACGAGAAGAGTTCCATAGTACCACTGTGGAGAGCTTACAATCTCTTCGACTAGTTATAAGGATGTGAGTCTAGCATGACAAAAGCAATGGGAATTGTTTCTAATATGGACATGCGAGTTACTGTATTTTTATGAAATTATCGGTACACACAACTTCTACATTGATACTAGCCCATCCAGTTTTAAATCGTAAATAGTGATTCTGCCGAAAAGGTCTGAACTCTCTTCAAAGACAAGTTTCATATTTTCTACGCCTTTCTCTAAAGAGACGTAGTCATCTTGCGGGTGCAGATCGAAGGTTTGGCGTCGGTTCACGTCCTCTGGGTATATGTTCGTTAAGATCTTCCAGTCTTTGGGAGCGCCGGGATCATCTGTTCCTGCTTGCTTGACATGTACAGCACATCTTCTGCCAACAAATCCACCTTGAAAAGTTATCGATATCGTTTTGGGTATTACTGGTGATGGAAAGTTGAGTTGTATGTATTGAGGAAGACCCTGTACAGAATACTAGTGAAGCTTAACGAAGATAATGGGAGAAAGACACACCTGCTGTGATGTCCAACACGTCTCTGGATTATTGTCGGTGAGGAATTTTTTTCCGACCGATTTATCGAGGGTGGAACTGACTCTGAGACGGGTAGTCTGTAAGCTTGAATTGAAGGAAGAAGTTCAGACAAACTTGATAGTAACTTCTGGTGTCACCAATGAGCTTGGAGTGGAAGTAAACGCCATATGTAAATTTGAGGAGGGAAATTCCTGAGGCAGGCCTTACATAAGTCTTGTGCACGCTTTACTAGCAATTGCTGATTACAGTTTTTTTTTTTTTTTTTCGAGCCAGATGAAGAATGCCCCGAGACGAGCCAGCTCTTCATCTAACGAAACTGAACCAATTGGACTGGACACATCATTTTCCTTTCGCCGTGAAAATGTAGTGAGAAAACCGCTCTCGGGCTTCGAACTTTTCCAAGTCGCAGACTTGTTATCGAACACCGACATATTGCTGGCAACTGTATTTCATCCGTTCTTCTTGTTTTTCAAAGCGACGTACTCGTATTCGTTATTCAATGCGGTCATCACTTTCATGGGATCGTTTACTACTTTGCATACATTGATACAACTGCACAGGGGACAGGTGTTGGCGCTCCTCCTACTTCAACCGAGGGACCTTGACATTTTATCCCCAACTTTGGTATCTAACTTGTCAACAGCATTATCATGCTCATAATTTCTTTGCAAGTAACACCTTATATACTATCGATGACCACAATTCAGTTCTCCAGGGATTGGCGCTCAAGCTGTTTAGGCTCTCTCTCAATCCCAATTTCAAACCATTGAGGGTGTCGAGCGAGCTGCGTTATTCAATCAAATCAGCCTCCAAAATAAAACAAAACGAATAAAAAGTCTCACGAAAGACCTAACGCGTTTCCCGAACACATACATCGGAATCGTAGCGAGCCAGCAGAACGTCTGACATCCCGCCAAGATCAAGAGCGACACTCTGACTCCGCGGTGCAAAACCATTCCGTTTGCAAAGAATGTGAAACCGTACAGAACCATGTTCTTCAGAAAGTTGCTGAGCGCCAGCACATGCAGAGCGTTCGGTCCGTGAGTATCGAGTAAGTAAGTGACCGAAGCCGAACCAGAGGTCACCATACTAAAGTTCGCGAGCATCAAGCAGGCGACGGCACCGATCCAAGGCATGTTATGGGTTGTACCCACTGTAGGGGAAGTTAGGGACCACGTCAGAACTTGGGTTTCCGGTGAGTGCTCACCAGCCCACCCTGCGTAACCAAAAGTTCCGCATAACATCGTTGCAATAAAAAAGATTCGGAACTCTGGTTCGTATATTCCATTGTTATGTTTAGATAGCCAAATGGTCCCCCAGTCTGTCAAAGGACCAGTGATGGCCGTGGCGAGAACGATCCCAACGATCCCGCCTAAGTTTGTCAATCCAATCTGAGAAGCGTCGAAGCCGTACTCGATCGTAAAGATCGTTGAAGAACAAATGGGTAGTAGACCTAAGCCTCCATCAGAACGGGGTGGGCATTGGTCGATGAAAATCAACTTACTCAGCCAAACTGTTTGCATCCCGTGAACAAGGAAAATGAAAAGCGACTGACATACACGATATCAGGACTTTGAATACGAAACAGGAAATGTAGCTGCTTACAACAGGTGAAAGTAGGAAGGGAAAGGGCCGCAGGAATATTTTGATCAAAGAAGTATTGCTGAATACTCCATTCCAAATTTTGAATTGGGAAATGCAGCTCGACCGAGTGGGTGGTGGTACGGGTGATTGGGCTTTCGGAGAGACGGAACTGTCCTTGTCTATGCTACGTTTCTCGCTGTCAGCAACTTTTCCGCCATTTGTGGGCGGACGATTGAAGGTTGTCTAGACCACATCGTAAGAATGATCGGAGGAATGTGTTATCGGAGATATAGCTGACCTCTGGGACGAAAAAGAAAACGAGAAGGATGCCGATACCCAGCGGAATCGAAACAAACCAGAAGCCCATCTGCCATGAAAGATTCTGAATAACGTAACTGTAGAGTAAAGGGCCACTATAGAAGCATGTAAGAAAAAGTGAGAATCGCGACCAGGAAAGAATACACTAACAGTGTGATACCCGACATGATCGAGAAACTCCATATGACAGACCTGCTTCCTCGTTCATGAACGCTGTAGCATTGAGTCCTCGTTAGGCCACGGTTTATTTGATCAAATGCTGTCTCACAAGAAGATCTGTTCGATTGTGGACGCGACTAGACTGAAGGAATCTGAGCCTTGCTTCGCGAAATCAAGTGCCCATCACTTACCTTTGCAGTGCCGACATTCCGAAACCTTGGAATGCCCTCGAAGCTCGAATTGAGGCTAAGTTGGGACTCGCAGCGCACCAGATGCATGAAATGAACATCTGCCACGAGTTCAGATCGAAAACAAACGGCCAGCTATCACGAAACTGACTAGAAATACTGAGCCCAAATACACGATCCGGTGTCCGAACTTGACAGCAAGAGCGCCTTGAAGTAACCTAACGAAGTCCAGTTTACTAAAGCAAGAAACGGATGTAAAAAGACAGGATGACATGAAACAACCCAGCCCGAGTAGAATAGACCCAAAACTGGACGCAATGGTATCCACGCTGACACCAAACTGGCCAGAGAGCAGAAAGTAACCAGGCCCCACCATCGGGGAGAGAGCACCGTCAAGTGAAGCCATGAAAGCACTGGATTGATAGACGTCAGCATGAGCGCAACAGATACCGACTACTTCTACCGACAGAGTCCAGAAACAAGCCTCTTTCTTCCATCTCGGCCAATTCAGTCTACCTCAACCATTAGCAGCGATGTCTTTGTACGCAAGTTGAAATGAAATCAACTCACGGATCCTTAGGATCATCGGACGGTTGGGGAACGAGAATGACATGTGCAAATCTACCTGTTCCTCGCTTCAGATCAGTAGCATCGTCGAGAGTGACCTTGAACAAAAAGGAAAGAAGTCAGATAAGAGTCTCGAATCTGCCATGACTTACTTGTTGACCCCGCACGACTTTTCGATCAGTCAGAAGTGAAGTGCCTGGGACGTTTGAGAGGTGTTTATCATCTTCACAGAGTCAATTTGTTGCCCTTCTTACGAGGAAGTATGGGAGGAATGTACCTAGGATTCCGAACCCCATGTTCGTGTAGAGGGTCTTACAACATGATCATCCCTCCTTATCCCTTCAGATATACCTCATGTTCTGCGAAAAACATACCCAATCCTCCTATACCAAACCAAGTTCTCACCACTACTTTCGCCGAGCCAGGTCTGAATACCAACACCGATCCCATGATCGCTGAGTGGTGAATACACCACTCCGGTGACCTCAGCCGTGGTAATACCACAACGTCGCATGCTCGAAGGGTTTAGAAGGCGAATGAGGACTTTTGTAGCTTATTTGCGTCTGACTTCACTTTCCAGCGGTGCCTATCTTGCACCAGGTCATGCATCAGCAAAAGTGGCCGAGGCGATACGTTGATGATCCAATTCTGATAGGTTAGGTTCAAAGCAATTGTGCGATGACAGCGTGTAATATACAGTCAGTAATACATGCAATACAATTCTCTGCTCTTCGTCATTGCATTTTTCTATGTTCCTACACGACAGAAAAATTGTTCAGGAGCTGATACAGTAAGAGAAGACTTTACTCACAGGTAAATGTGTTGTCTCATAATCCACGTGTACAAATGCCCTCTCTACATTTGGAAGGCCCTCAATCTTCTCTTGCAACTTTTCACTCAAATCATGGGCCTTCCATAAAGGTGTACTTGCGCTCATTACGATGTCAATCTCTACGAAGTAGTCTGGGCCAATCTGGCGAAGAAAGAATCATGGTGAGCCTCGGAACACGAAGGCGTGAGAGTCGAAACGTACATGATAAGCCCTTACAGTACTGACCTTCTCAATATCTTCGTTAAACGTGACAGTTTTGTATATCAACAATTGAAGCATCTCATGTGTCGCTGATTTTCCAGCCAAAAGCTCAAATTGACAATATATCGTGCGGCCCCATGCAACCATGATCCCAAGGCCGATCTTAATAAACGAAAGTTGAGTCAGCGTCCCACCTCGAAAACCAAGGAAACGTACAATGATAGCTCCCATGGGATCAAGGTCTAGAGAATCTCAGAGCCACAGAAAAGCGCAAGATTTGAAACTCACACCACCGAAGTTTACTTCCTCCCGTAGACATCAACACGCCTAGTGGGACGTTAACGGCGGCGAGATAGAGTGAGGCGCCACACTACTAACCGAAAGTATTAATCCACAGATCATTCCTATGATCTTCCCAAAGAACTTGCACTTGACTTGAGCTCTTTCGTAGTGAAAAACAGTAGAGAAATAACAACAGCTTGACCACTGAAGATGAATCAAGTAAGTGAAGAAGCGGGAGGAAGATATTAACACTGACGTAGAGCGGCGGCGACAGAGAGAATTGAGGGAAGATGAAAACCGTTCAGAGGTCTGTCAGTCTGATGTGATACAATACTCCGACAGGATTCTACGACGACGACAAGGCTGACAGAACCCATTCTACATAGGTACGTTGAGTCATCTTCCATGCTCGAGAGAGGATTGAGCACATACAGGAATCCTGCATACAGGAATCTCAGAAAGGGCATGGCGACAATGCTGCAAAAAACGCACCGTACACAATATTCCCAATCGTTTCCAACCGTGAACCGCCAATCGGCCATTTAGAGGAATCAAGTCGTTCCGCTTTTCGATGTAACCAGAACAGAACAATATTGCTGCCTATATCGAATATGGAGTCGATACCGGTGGCAAGGAGTGAGAGAGAGATGGACGATATAGCCGCGTACACTGTGAGAGAAAGCGTCCGATAGGTGGGATTCTCGTTGGGACTCAGAAAGAAGACGCGTACTCTGCAGGATGCATAGGGAGAAATTGGCAATGAGACTCGCCCATATTGCTATTTGAACCTAGGGATGAGCGTCAGAGGGCAAGAAAGGTTGACTGCAAAGAACGAACCGGGAGACGGTCAGCTTCTTCCTGCACCTGTGCTTCAGCGGTATATTCTTCAATTGGTTTAAGCAGCGAAATGATGAGCTGGAATGCGACGCGTGAATGCGAGGCGTAACTTTCAAAGCCTATGATACGGACTGCATTCTGCTTCGAATGGTAGCTGAATAGCCTCTTCCCTCGCGTCCTTCGCCGCATGTCGGATAATTGCTGTTCATTCTGCAAGCCTTCTTGGATGTTATACGGATCCGGATCGACCACTGGAGGAGGAGAAGGTTGTTCGACGTCTTTCGCAGACTCGTTGAAGAATGGATGTTGAAAGTCAAGTGCTGGTACCGCTATCTCGGGCTGATTTCAAAATCCATGGATCAGCGGCGCCTGGTTAATGCCGTCCCCAAGAATAGTCTTGGAGGTGAATTTGTGACTCACAGACTGAGGTTGAGGCGAAGAAACATTCGGACTCTTGACATCGAGGAGCATGAGCTTTCCTGGAGTATCTGTGATACCAGCGTTTGAAATACAGGGATGAGTGGGATAATCTTTCTTTTCGAGGGACTGTGGGCACTTTGAGGACGCCATTCCTCTGTACCGTTGCTTTGGGTCGACTTGGCATCTTGCCAGATGGGATCAATTGCAAATTCGTTGTCCGCTTTGAAGTCCGCTACGAGCTCAAGTTCCTGATTGAATTCTTAGGCTTCTACCATCATCAAGGTTATAGGATTGAACGGAATTCGACTTATCGACGTACTGCACCTCTGCAAATGCAGTTTTCCCCTCCGTTTCACTAACAGGAGTGAATCCACTGAACTTCAACTATGAGTTGGAGTCCAAACGAGCGATAGCAATAATATCTTCATCACCTGTATGACGGAGAGCTTTGAGAAACGGGATTATGAGCTGGGAACTTGGCTTGCGGGTAACCTCATGCTTCTTTCCGAGGCGTAAGAAATTTAAAAACAGATTGCGGAATCTTTTTGCGGGACCTATGGGCTGCAAATATGGGGCGACAGAAACGGGCATGCATCTGAGTGTGAAATTAGTAACTAAATCAATTCCTGAATCTAATAATGGGAGAGTTCCACCTTATCATGTTTTTTTTGGGGGGGAAGCTTGGAGTGAAAAATAGCTGAAGACGAGTCAAAGATGAGCCCATACAGGTTTTTTGTTGTAGCGGTTACCGTTATATGAAGATTCGTGCACTGGTGCTCATCAACCTGTTCTAAAGTTGGCGTACTTGCGACAATCGAGATTCGACCTGTAAATGATACCTTCACATCGATACAGTATTTCGCCACCACTGGTTCAGTATCCTCTCTTCCTGTCACGGTGAAAAAATCAATTGATTAATTTGTATGTTATCACCATTAGAGCCGAACGGAGAGCTCACGCGAACTCTCACGCTCACCGTCATCATGAGCGACCTCAACGCCCTGTGGCCAGTCATTCTCATCTTCGTTTTCCTGATGTACGCCATTTTCCTGTAGAGAACTCGATGGGGCTGATCTTCCTTGCTATAGAACTGCAGCGTTGGGATGGTGCTTTTTGTCATCCTGCCTGGGATTGTCAATTCGTCAGTGGTTGGAGTACTCGTCATTGAGTGCGACTGACAGCTACGGTCCTGGACGACGGCGTGGAAGGTTTGGTGACGACAGCGAACTTTGGGAAATGGAAATGAGAGGTAGAAGGGGCGCCATGATTTGAGGACAGGCCACCACGAAGCCCTTTGTTTGGTCCCTTGAAAACGTATAAATAACGCGCGTCCTTACCAGTTATGGCTCTCAAACTCTCTTCTCTCTTCCTTTCACCTTGATCATAATATCCCTTGTCTCGTCCTTACTCTCTGCACATTTCTATCTCACTCTCACCACGCATACATCTGCTATTTTCCCATCAAGACCAGTATGAAGCTCCCATCGAGTTCTTCTCTTATCTTCGCTACTCTTGCTGTATCCTCATCGTCCAGCAGTCTCGCGGCACCCACTGGTGACAGCACACAGCCTACAAGCGGTATCTCTACGTCGTCGTCCCTCAGATCTACAAGGCGTGATTCGGTCTCTATGCCTCAACATGTAACGCGCGATGTGGCGGACGGTGAGGTTGAACGCAGGGGTGGGAGTGAGTCAATTCGTGTATTCACATACTCATCTACCACCAACTATCTACTACTCAGATCCGCTGTGTCTGGTGATGCCAATCGCCGAAGATCTACTAGATAAAGTTGGTGGGACTGTTGGAGCTCTTCCTCTTCCTTTGCTGGGCAACGTTGCAACCCCCATCATCAGAACGGCTAAAGGACTGTTACCCCTTGTTTCACAGTTGGCGGACTGTCCCCCACAGGCCGCGATGGCTGTCGCAAGTGCTCAAGGCCTTGATGATAGTTCCCCCAATTCCGAGCCTCCATCTGATTCTTCTTTCAAGAACTCTTCTAATGGCTCCTCTTCACCACCTCTTGACACTCCTACGACTCCCTCCGATCCCCCTGCCCGCCGTGGCTTGCTAGTGCAAACGCCGGTAAAAGCGCCTATTGATCCTTCAAATTCTCCAATTCAACCGCCTCATCCTCGACCTGTCCCCGTCGATTCTCCTGAGCCGTCTGCTGCTATTGATCCTGAACCTAGTCATCTTCCACAGCCACCCGTTCCGCCGCTTGAATCTCCGGTAAAGCCTCCTGTTGGATCTCCTGGGGCTTCTCAAGCACCCGCAGCGGTCCCCAACCATCGACGTCGTACTCCTCCAACTCGAACTGAAAAGCAGACAGTGGGAAAGAAACGGTGGGATGATGCGGTAAACGGTGATTTCTCGAGACGCACTGGTAATACAACTCAGAAACCCACTGGCCCTAATCGTCGCAGTCGTCGCATCTCACAGGCTTCATTTTCCTCCGGTGCCTCTGCCTGAACGTTCCTTGACCTTGTCCATTTTCAACCGCCTAGTCATGATTCAACAATTTACGACCGACCTACATGAACCGTACAGTAGCGATGATGTTTTGATACCCATGATACCATTTAGCATGGACTCGAACTTTGGTGCACTGTTACTTATTGAATGATCGTTAAACTCGGTAGTGCAGACGTATATTCTATTCGGAAATTATTCAAGCCTTCACTTCCTCCTTGGAACTTCAGAGAAACTGTACGCGATGCGCACTTGAGCACCTGGCCTTTCAAGTTTCGAAAATCAGTTCTTACATGTACATGACTAGGCCTGCAAATCTGAGTTCAAACTTGGTGCAGCTCCACTTATGATCGAGCATTCCTCTTTGGGATCCTTGAATACATGGAAGGCATCGTCATGAAAGGGTCGGTTACAGGCCTAGTACATGACCTCCATGAGCCTATACAACTTTTCTCATTTATCCAACGACTCCAGAATTACTTTGAATGTCCTTCTCAATCTCCACGTTGGCCCCTAAAAATGTTAGCATCGAAGACCATTCCTCAGAAATCGCATCTCATTTTTAGCGGTAGCTTTCTGATCAGCCCCCAATATAATCCAACCTGCCGCAATTGTTCGCCTCTAAACGAATGAATCCCCCAAATACAGACATGAAAAGACTCGCCAATAACGATGAAGGCCACTACCCGTATATGGATGTTCAGTCATTACCAGTCTCAAGCCAGAGGAAACCATACGTGCGTTGGCTGTGATCGTCTCCAGAAAGTGATTAGCATAACGAAAAATCGTGAGCCCTTGCTCGCCGACTTCCCATGATTGTTTTGCACGAGATATCCAGGATCTGCACTGATCATGGATAGGTTACGATGTCGTGTTTGGCCCTTCAAGGCCATTACACAGGGCGATGATTCCCTCAATCCGGTATGCAGATTGTGGCGAGAAGTACCATCGTCCCCGCTCATCGCTAGTACCGTTCCTTTCCCAGATGTAACCGCAGTTTTGTTCCTACCTACTATTTGATTCTGAGCGGGAAGCAGTAAACGACTATAGGTTCCTTTGGAAACTCGTCAACTCTCTGCGACTGCCGTTCTATTCAGGGTCCCTTACTCACCTACCATTGAGCAACATATCGGGGTCAAAAGATATGGTTACTAATGAGTTTAGTTAAAGTTTAGTATAAGCAGAAATAGCGACGAAGCCGTCACAAGCTTGCCTGAAGGCAACAATCATCTTCTTCAGACCCTCAGAAGCCCAGGCCTCAACCCAATCCCATACAACATTCCTTGAACCCCAGTACGACTTTTTTCGAACCCGGAACCCGTTGCTCGAGTGAAGCCTCAGCATATGCACCAATCGGAGAAATAGATAACTGTCGTTGCGTGTGAAACGAGCGTCGTACAAGTTGAATGGTTCCCAATGCTGGAAAAGGAACCTCCTACGCCATTTCTTTCACCGATTTCCGGCTCATTACGGTTTGATTGACCTCGACACGAGAAATTTTTGACTTGCCTTGTTGAGATGTGGATGTGGATGGAGCTGAAAGATTTAGTGAACCACCTCATGATCAGAGGTGCATTGACGCGTAACAAGTATGGTATGAAGGAGAGGACTAAAATGACGCGTTTAAATGTTTCTAGAACCGGCCACCGGAGACGTTTCAAATCGGTACGACTGCTTCCAACGGGGGGGCGACCTTCAGGATCCGAACATCACAAAGTCCCTTTCCTAGACTACCGTGGGCACGCTGTACCGATATCGATAGCCGCTACCTCGGGGGAATCCAGGATGGAGATCTAGACCCGTTCCTCTCAATGGTCGTGTCTTCAGGAACGACCGCGTTCGAGGTTGAGATAGATATAGATCTGAGCATGTCACGTCGTAAGTTGAGAGTTTAAATTCGTACTTGTGGTCGAGAAGAGGTTGGAGAAAAAAGTGGATAAAGTAGTGGCAAGAACTGTTCAAATCAAGGTCTATGAAAACTACATTGGTGGGGGACAAGAATGCTGCACGTCGTTGCGTCCACCGACGAAGGAGGTCGGCAGTAAACTCCCAAAGAAGGCCGTCTCCTGGTAGACAGCAGGATACTGGTATGCATACCTCCAGGGATTGCCGTCCGCTGTGGAGTCTTGAGGATGACCGCCAAATCGATCAGGGAAGGAGGTGAATATGACGAGCCTTTTATGTCATGAGATTTTTGGGAATTGCAGACCGCGGCAAGTAAATTTTCTACATTACAAGGCGCTGTGCATCTCCAGCGAAAAAATTGTCGGGAAGGGAAAAAGACGCCCGATCGCTTTCAAGTCTAACTGACTCGATATATGGAGCAGGACGGGCCATTGTCGAGAGCGGACTGTGGATGACATCCTATATCTACAGTCCTGATACGCGAAAGATGTGCAAGAGCCTCGGACAGCACCTCGATAATGCATACATTCGACTCCGGAATATTAAAGCATGGTCAACCAAATGTGATGTCAAGAACGGATTTCGAGTGACGATTTCGAAGGTGTATTCGCACGATGAAGAGCTATATGCCTAAGTGCCATCGTGTACATGATGGTGAGGTGTAGATGATGAATATCCAGCCAAGTAGACGGGATGGAAGCAGGAGAGCTTCATAAATGGCAATATTAACATGATGATGTCATACATCATGACTCATGATCACGAGGCAAGTCCCACGCCTCAATAATACCAGACGAAAACTCCCTCACAAGCCTAGGCTAGCCTAAAGGACCTAGATGTTCTCGGTGGGTAAGGTCAACAGTAAGAAGATAGCATTTCGAATATGTAGCAATCAAATAGTACAGTAAGCCTTTCACATATCAAAAGTGTAAGTGTGTGTACCACATTTTCAAGCAAGTGCTCGAGTGAAAGTACGGATTCAGAACCGAGAATATCAGGGGAAAACCAAAAAAACAGGTGAAAAGAGCCTTGCTTTTCCATACCCCACCAAAAAAGACGAAAAAAGAGCAAGCTCTATACCCATATAATCAAGCGTCAAGCTCAAGCTCCAGCCCATCCCACTCAACCTCCACTTCTTCCTCAATCCTTTTCACATCAGACGAATACAGCCGAATACAGCCCTCCAACACCAACCTCTCAACAGGCAACCCACTGTTCGCTCGTAACCTCAACGCCGCTAAAAGAGGCCCCAAAAGATCATTCGACGGCGCACGGAAATCCACATTGACCAGCCCAATGGTTTTCAGAGATGGGAAAAGGGCCGGGTACTGTGTTATCAACGTCGCTTTAGCATCCAGTTTTTTCAGTCCCCCACTATTGTTGTCTTTATCTTTTCCCTTCTTCACGTCAGAGAAGGACAGAGAGACTCCACGGGACAACAGCTTAACAAACCCGAACGAAGCAGCCTGCAACAGATAAACCTCCCGCAACCGATTCGAGTTCCTCAACTTCTCAATAATGATATTCGGTGAGATCGGTTCGGCTGAGAAGATCCTAAGGCTTTCCAGGTGGTTTAGAGGGCCCAGCCCCAACATCCTCTGCGTAAAATGCTGCGTATGAGATGGAGAGATACCATTCATTTCAAACCACAGATGCGGAGTCTCAGAGTCGCTGTGATTCCAAACTTTGAGAACCATCCCATCATGAAACCCACTGGAATCAAGCATAAGACTTTTAATCGCCCTCGGATGATCGACAGACTCCGAGGCAGGGGAAAGTAATGCAGAGATACAAGGAATTAAAGGGATGTGGTGCCAATCAAAGGCTAAAGTATAACATTCAAGGTGGATTGAAGTCGTGGCAGGGAAGAGCATGGGTTTAAGAAGTATGTAGCAGGTGTCGTCAGTCATGGATAGGAACAACATCCTCAGTCGAGGGAACGAAGCGGTGGCATTGGGCGGTAGAGAAGCGGGAATGGGAGAAACACAGTACTCGAGTTCAAGAACTTCGAGATTGTGTGCCTTTCGTAAAGCTTCAAAGATCACTTTTGTGGAGGGCCTTTTGGTTATTGGCATACTCCTGATGGTAAGATGCGTGAGGTTCGTAAATAGTGGAGTTGTCCAACTTTCCAGCAAGCACCCTCCAAGTTCTAATCTCGTCAAACGAGGGGCACCACCACCAAGGAAATCCTCCGAAATAATCACCGGGCGCACGACCTCGGTGCAATCAATGACAAGCGAATGAAGCAAAGGCGCAGGCTCGTCAGTCATCTCCATCGACGATTCTCCAAAAATATTTCGGATGTCCGGGGAGAACAAGTTGAGATGCAGACTAGCGATGCGCGGAAGGCTTGCCAGTGCCTTCATGAGAAGTCTGCGATGTTCGCTTCGAAGAAGTGTTGGATGAAAGTCCCAAATGATATTCAACGGGGTGTTACCAGAACGCTTCAACATACTCCGCGCCAACTTCGGGAACCTGAAATCCGGAGTCGACCACATCGAAGGGGTGTTGTACGCGGTTGTGCACCACAGGTGACATACGAGTAAGATATCGACCCAGTGTCTCCCTCTCGGGGCAAAAGTGGTCCTATAGACATGGTTCTCGTTCAAGTAAGAGTCAATGTAACATGTGAAGATGAATCCAAGGATCTCCGTTGGTAGCTGACATATCGGTACCAAGAGATTGTGTTCGTACTGGGCCCGTTTCAACTCCTCTGTGGTTCTTCTGGCCTTCTCATCATGATCGTGCATATCATTGAGCGATAAAGAAGACTGTCGAGAAGCTTTGGTCATGTCCATGAGTGCTTCTATAACGGGGATCACATCGTACGCACCGGCTGCAGACCTTTCCACTTCAAGATGCGTGTTCGAATACATTGATCCCACGCAAAAAACGAGTATCTCCAAGAAAACCAACTCGATATGTAGAGTTGCGGGCGAGGGGGAGTTCAGGTGGTCATTGTCAATGTAGAGGTCAATTGTGGCCTGGCCAATGTTATATACTAATTCTGATGACTCCCATGGTCATCGCGTGTGACTCGCGTGACTCGTGAGCGCTTATAAGCGCTTAAGCTCCAAACGAATTTCTGGAGATGAAACTGGCTTCGAATGACTAGCCGGGGAAATGGGGATATCGAACTAGGATGCAGACTCTGCAGAGAAAGACAAAGAAATTTGTGGGCCCACGGTAAGAATCATGCTCAACGCTCGGCCACGGTGGGGCCGGGCGCATCGTATATGCACGACCGCGTGTTGTAAGTACACATAGAAGTATTATATAAATCAAATATGTTACACAAAACCTGCGATATGTACTGGTCGATTATGTGATACCCTATTAGAAAGACGTTTGTAAGAGTTAAATTCCGGATTAACTTGATAGCCACTGTCCCATCCTATTACCACGGAAGTTCATACTCGAATGGATTATCCCAACCATCATCAAAATCATCGTCATCGTACATACCACCATAGTAATATGGATCATAACCACCCCCCCAGTATTCCTCATCCGACTCGTCCTCATCTTCATCCGACACCTCAGACTCCTCATACCTATCCCAGTCCACCTCTGCTACAGCGTCCGAAATCCTTTCAACATCGTGATGATAAAGCTGAGTACAAGTCCGAAGTACCAGTTTTTCAACCGGATTGCTATGCCCCTTCCGAAAGGCGAAAAACTTCAAAACGTCGTTCATCACATTTGAACCCTCCCCAAAATCCGCTCTAGCCAACTTCAACGTTGACAGACTAGGGAGTATCAATCGACACGGTTTCAACGTCCTCTCAGACGTAGACGGTAGCTCCGATGGACTGTTCTCCTGGATTCCACAATTACATCTCCGAAGCCCGCACAAGAACGATCCAATGTCGCGTTGAGAGAGAGTGACTGTCTTCAATGACTCCAACGACCCAAAAAGATCTACGAAATCGTTCGCAGAACAGATATGATCCGTTGTAAGACTAAGATGTAGATCTTCAAGTTTGCCAAGAGGAAACACCTGTGCAGCGGCACGGAACAGCCCACTCGCAGGTTTTTGAACCTCGTAAATGTCCACCTGGAAATCATAGGGGTTGAAATACTCCGTATCTCGAAGTCTTTCAAGCTGACGAACAGGGTCATACGGTCCACTCTGTGCATTGGCCCTGATCGAAAATGGGGGACATACGCCAGAATTGTCGATGCATAACGTCCTGAAATAGCCTTCGCTGGTGCTTGAGGCTGAATAGATTTCGGATAGCCTGTGAAGAAAGGGGATAGCGTCGCGCCCGTCGGGTGTAGATGCAAAAGATTTGCAGGTTATCTGGACGACCGCAGATGGAGGGAAACTTATGCTCCTCAGCACCTCGGTGCAACTCAAGAGTGTTCCCGACAGGCGTAGGCGTCTAAGACGCAACAGCTCCACAACACATCTCGGTACTAATTTCTCTGAAGTATGAAGCGGTAGTGAGTTTACCAGCTCGAGTGTTTCGAGTCCGGGCATTTGTTGCAACGCCTCAACCAGCTGTTTCATACTGGGACATCGTGAGCAGCTAGTAACGATAGGCACGTCGTGAGGTTCGTTGAGAATGAGGGTGGTGAGATCCTTGAATAGAGAAGGGGACCAAGGGAAGTGTACGCCGCTAATCCTGAGCTCTCTGAGGCGGGAAGCTTCGCCGCCAAGAAGGTTATCGGGGAACGAGACGTAGGATCCTCCATGTATCTCAAATGTTTGGAGAAGCGGTGCAGGTTTATTCAAATTTGCGAGAAAGGCTTCTGTATCGGACAATGACGGGCTTGCGTGCAAAACAAGCCTGCGGATCCGGTCGATATGTGATAGAGCCTCTTTCAAGCCAATGAATGTTCGGGGGTTTAGGGTGTGCTGCGTAACCTCAATGTCAAGGGGTGCAGCTTTCGACCTCAAAATCATCTCGTGAGTCAAGCTGGGATGCGAGAAGTCAATTAACGACCATGTTGACGCAGAATTCAGAGCGATCAAGCGCCATTGTCGACAGACTTGAGTGGCATTGAGCCAAAACATCGGATGATACCAATATGAGGGTCGATGAGTGATGCAGTTTCTGAATATTATAGACATGACCTCGGGATGTAGACGAGAAAATGGAACGAGTGAGTTATGCTCGGATCTGAGCTTTCGCAATTCTTCTTCTGCACGTTCAATTTTCTGGTCAACTGATATGAGTCGCGCATCAGTTGCCTTGGGCAAGAATGGTACTACGCAAAGATTAGATCAAGCTCAGCCATAGTGTATTTACTTAGTTGACCCACTAAGCAAGCACTCACTCTGTACCTCCTCCACTTCCTCTGCCACTCCGTAAGTCCTGCGCAGAGATCGTCTCGTTAGTGGAAGCATTGTGAGGCTCTTGCAGGGATTTTAGAGTGGTAATTTCAAAGCGAGTTTCTAGATATAGTCCAGAGCTTCCGATTATGATTCCGCGAACTCTTCTCTGAACTCTATTGTTGGCTGCGATTTCCTGATTCTCGTGGTTAAGAGGGCTTTGTGGGTTGTTCTTACGTAACCATTCAAATTGACTAAGTATGTTTACTGTGGAAATAATGATGTAATTGACAGCCGCCGGCCTACTTAGGTAATGATTTAGTACTTGAGAGAGAATTGCAGTCAATTACTATCATGTCTTTTCCGTCAAGCCGCTTCTCTCATTTTTCAGTGCTGAACTTTCTGTAACACAAAAGTCACAATTTTTTGTAACATATGCAGAGTATGTACATAAATACATCGCGGAAAGTCTATTCATCCAAGTACGATCACTATCTTAAAACGAAAACGGGTATCAAAAAATGAGAGTATATGTACGTATACAAAAGCCAGCTTGAAGGCAGATATTTAAATAAACAAAACACGTGCCATCGAACGAAATATCTTCAGCTTAAGCAACAGACGCCGTATGCCCCAACTGACCATACAAACTATCTGAAGGACCCGGCGCAGGATCAGCGAAAGGATCGGTCAACCTTGTAGGATCTCGGAAAGGGTTCGCTGGGTCATCCGTTTGAGCGGTGGAAGAGCTCATGCGGGAAACAGTTTCCCAATCAGAACGACTATTGGTGCTCACACTTGATCTCGAGGCGGTTGTAACGTTCGACATATGGCGTGTACTCCGCGTCGCTTTTCGTGACAAGATGAATTGCAAGAAGCTGCGTCGTTGAGGTTGAGGTGGAGGAACTGGTGGAGGAGCTACCATGGCCATTGGATTGAAGTGTATCGAGGATGGAGCACCGGATTGTGGACGGTGTTCGGACATGTTTGGGACGACGTTGTTTCGGGCGGAAGCTGCACGTTTTTTTCGTCGGAAACATAAACAACCGATGAGGATGAAAAGAATGATTATCCCAGCGACTATCCCACCAATTAGCGCTCCAAGTGGAGGTTTGGAGGTCGCTCGTGACACAGTGACAGTGGCGGTAGATATGGGGACGAATGTCGTACCGACGATGGTGAATGTGCGCGTTCCTGTGGTGGGAGAGCCATCCGAGTTCGAGAACGTGCCGGTGCTTTCGACTACCGAAGTGAATAAGGAAGGGGTAAGGGGCATCGAATCGCTGCTGCTGCTGCTGTCCACGGCAAGCCCATGTCCTACATCTAGAGTCGGAGTGGACGTGTGTCCTACGTTGGTCTCGGTTGAAATTGGGCTACCTGTGGTTATCGTGCCTCCACCAGCCTGCCCTTGATTTCCACCATTGCTGGTTGAGCCATGACTCCCAGCGTTACCACCATTACCAGCGTTATTTACACCACTTTGTTGTCCACCACCTTCGGCACTTCCCTGCTGACTATGCCCTCCCTGACTCCCACCTTGTTGACTGCCCTGGTCCGTCGTACCACCACTCCGGTGACCTCCTGTCTGCTGTTGTTGGCCGCCAGATTCACCAGATTGACCATTGCTTTGGCTGCCTTGTTGACCACCTGGGCCCGTCGTACCACTATCCCCAACACTTCCTTGCTGTTGCTGGCCGCTGGACTGGCCAGATTGACCGCCTCTCTGACCCCCGGAACTATTGTCGCCTTGTTGAGGACAGCCGGGCAAAGAGAACATTTGTAAGAGAGGGCCCACAAAGTCGCAAACGGGCCCACCTGAATTGCCACCCTGTTGTCCTCCCGGTCCATTGTCAGTTCCTTGGTTTGGTGGGCCACCACCCGATTGACCACTTCCTTGCTGACCATCACCCCCACCTTGACCGCTTCCTCGACCGTCTCCCCCACCGCCGTTGTCCGTACCATCACCACCATGCTGTCCAGTCTGCCCTTGGTCACCTCCTTGGCCATCTCCAGTCTGGCCGTCTCCAGTCTGACCATCTCCAGTCTGACCATCTCCAGTCTG